>OY747133.1:81382383-81609883 GCA_963556465.1 Berberis vulgaris
GTCCCTAATTGATTTTTTTGAAAAAAAAATTATACAAAAAAATAAAACCTCATCTCAACTGTCAATAATACCAAAAAACTTTAGCTCAATCCAACGCACTAAACCAAACCACGTCACCGATCTGCGTGAAACCAACTCAACCAATCCCTTTCAATTACCTATCTCTCTATATAATTTTTCTCTCAACCAAACCTTTTTCATCATCAACTACTCTCCCTTGTTTCTCATTGCTTTCTAAAACCTTCAATCCTCAAAAACACATCACTACCAATGGCACCCAAAGCAGAGAAGAAACCCACAGAGGAGAAGAAGTCAGTTGTGGCAGAGAAGACCCCAGCAGCCGAGAAGAAACCCAAAGCCGACATAAAACATCCCACCACTACAAAAAAAAGCTCTCACTCGACACCCATCCCCGCCGCCTCCCTCTCCCCTCCCTTCCCCGCCTTTCCCTAGCTGCAAGAGATCTCAGATCTCAGATATTCTGTAGATCAAAATTTTTTATTTTTATTTTTTTGTAATTATTTGTATGGTTTTTTTGTTATAATTTTTGTATGGATTATGTATAATTTTTTGTTACAATTTTGATCAATTAAGTCTCCTGTGAAGATAGCACATCCAGAGCTTTAGAGTAAGTCTCATGTCATGTTTATAATCAATTAAGTTTAATTCTGGTAGTTTCTATTAATTTTTAGAATGGACAATCATTAAGAGCTAATTTCATTATAAAAAATGAATTTTCATTTGTAATTTTTTTAACCACGGCAAATATCGTCAATGTTTTGTCAATATGATTTGCAACTTAGCGACGGCAAATACCGTCGCTATTTTTCAATTTGCGACAGCCTGAGCCGAAATTTTAAACAGCTTTAGCAACGGAATTTTTCGAGTTAGCGACGGTTTTTAGCCGTTGCGAATTAGTTACGAGATAGTTTACCGTTGCTGATTCAAATAGCGACGATTGAAATAGCTACGATATTGCGACGGTTGTTGAGCCGTTGCTAATTCATTTTAGCTACAGTTTTTTGACAATTAGCAACGGTTTTTAGCCGTTGCTGAATTGACATTTTTTTGTAGTGGTTGGATGGTGAACCATCTACACAATCCCATTTCAAAGAAATGCAAATAATGGTTGGATGTTCTTGCCATGTCCCTTAGAGATACTCTCTCCATGTGACCATGTGGGGGACCTAATCTTGTTCACACTTTTGTGTCGAACTTATCAAGAACCCCTTAAGTTATCTGAATCAAATAGTCGATCAGTCATAAAGAACAGATTGTAAGAAACAAGACCTAACCATCTTATTCTTACTTGCACTTAAAAGCTAAAAAAAATGATATCTCCCTACTTGAAGGAAATCAGGAAGAATATGCATACTGCATAATTGATCTCTTACCACCGAAAGTAAATCAAGTTGCACTCATATCATTTCTTATCTGTTTGAATAGAAAAATACAAATTGGTTTGGAGTCGAGGAACAAGTGAACAACTCTATATAAAGAGTCGAACCTCTAGCCTTTTTTAGTAACAAAATCTAAGTAATTTGAGAATTGTTAGTTGTGGGTGTGTATTGTGGAATTAGTAGAAATGGCAACAAATGCAGACCTTGTGAAAGTGGGGATGGAAGCGTTCTCTTTGTTGGATGAATGGAATAAGAAAGGGATGAGGCCACCTCGGCAACACTGTCATGTTCAACATCAACCCCAATTTGGAGCACAGGTTGTACCAAGAAAACAAGCAATAGATTGCTATGAGGCAGCTCAAATGTATGGTGGCACAGTGATGGGGGACTACCGTCCAAAGAAATTACTTCGCAAACCTTATTAGGTTTTCCCTTGATCCCTTGTGGAATTTTGAACATCAAAAGTTGTATGTAATGAACTTCTGGGGATAGTATAATACAATAACTACTTGTGTTAGTTATCATTTTACTGTGTTTCTTGATTTGTGAAGTTCTCGTATTATAATTCTTGATTAGACGGTAGATCGGTCCTGCAAAATACCTCGAGCTTTTAGACTAAACTATGATGTAACATAGATAAAGCTGCCGGGAATTTTATGCCAGATGCACCCGATACTAGTAAACATTACAAAACCATTTCAGACAAATAGTATATATCATTAAGGACATGTCTACGTTTGATTCCTTCATAGCCTAATTTGTAATGAATATATAGAAATCAACAAAGAGTAAACATTTTTATCCAATTCTGACTAAACAGATCTAAAATCAGTGTAACCATCTCAGGCACCTTTCTAGACTCTAGATAGCCAGATGAAATTGTCTGTGGTCCAAAGTGATGGGAAAAATATGATTCTGTTGCCACCGAAATGGAGCCAAATTTGCATTCATTGGCTAAGTGGCCTAAAAGTCTCTACATACAACTTTTTCGGAACTTATAAACTACTGTTGTGTGCTATTCCATAGCACAAACATGAATGCCACAGGAGTGGAACAGTATCCCTTCTCCATGGTTATTTATATCATTAAACACTGTCGAATGACCGAAAAGGCTCCAACCACCAAAACACAAGTTCTGCTTAACTATATCTACCAGAGGCAGAGTTACTTCAAGTTTTATGACTTTCCTTAACTAGTATAAAAAATAGAGATGCAAATTTATATCTTCCCTCTAACAAATGCTTTTGGAGTGGATTATTGGGTTAGGTCTCAGGATGGTTTGTTGTGTTTTTGTCCAATTTTAATTAAGAAATGATTAAAAAACGGTTCAAAAAACAGATGGTACCCAGGTTGTTGCAAGTTGGAATGTCCAAGGGTCTAATTCCTTCAAAAGATAAATTTTCACATCTAATGCACCCTTAATTTGTGACTAACTGATCAATAGATGATTGTGGCCGACCCGAGTTGACAGTTTAACCTGTAATTGTCTCATCTCTGCACCTAATGGGTCAGTCGTTTCCTCTGTATGTCAAGGATTTATAATACAAGAACTTCACAACTGAAGAAACAGAGTCTAGTGAAAGTAACACTATATACTACAATATACAAGAAGATGGATACATAGATTTGTTTACAATCTGATCAGGATCAAGAGAGGGCTTAATAAGGCTTACGAAGTAATTTCTTTTGACGTGAATCAACAACAACCACACCACCATACATTTGAGCTGCCTCATAGCAATCTATTTCTTGTTTTCTTGGTACAACCAGTGCTCCAAATTGATGTTGATGGTGAACAAGGTAGTATTGTTGCTGTGGCCTAACTCCCTTCCGCGACTCATCCAACAAAGCAAACGTTTTCCTTCCAACTTTCTCAAGGTGTGCATTTGGTGCCATCTCTAAGTAATTCCACAACACACTCACCAACAACTAATAACTCAAACTAGATACTTTCTTTTAGTTACTCAAAAGCATCAGAGTTTAGAGCCTTTATATAGATCGTTGTTCACTTGTTCCTCATCTCTAAACTTATATGTGTATTCTAGACAGATAAGAAATGATAAAGAACGCAACTTGATTCACTATCGGTGGTAAGAGTCAATTATGCAAAATATGCATATTCTTTCTGATTTTCTTCAAGCAGGGAGATATCTTTCTATATGATTTTCTTTTTTAGCTTTTAAAGTGGAAGTAAGTAAGATAAGCTGGTTGGGTAATGGATTCTAGTTTGAAAAAAGTTTTTTTTGATCATAATCTAATTCTTTATGATCGATTGATGATTTAATTCAAATAAGTTGGGAGGGGGGAATTTTTGATAAATTTTAACACAAAAGATTGAACAAGACAAGGTCCTGCACTCCCCACATGGTCACATTGCAGATAGCGGAGAGAGTATCTAGGGACATTGCATGAATATCGAGTTGGCTACTATTTAATTTCTCTTTATTTGTTTGAAGAAATTATTTGTGTTTGTTTTAGATGAGATTGTGGAAATGATTCACCATTGCACTTGGACAGTGGAGCTGAACTAAGATTCCCTATCCACGATGTAGAGACTTTATTCATTTTCAAGATTCGAAAGCATGTTAAGACTACAAGTTAAATATTATCTGTTTCTGATAATCGAGATGATAAATATAAAGGGATAATTGATATGAACTTGTCATCATTAGAGGATGAAACATTCTCCCACAAGCTTACTAACAAGAATTTTGCTGATAAAAATGATGTCATGTTGCATATCGTCACACCTTTGATGTCATAAGAATCGATGGAGGACCCAACATTTCTCTTTAGATTGGAAAGGCTGGAGAAAGAAATATCATTGCAAGTGGCTGTTATAGACTTTTCTTTTAGATTAAACTGCCACATGAAATAAAATCCTTCAGTATAAGTCATGGGAAATATGGGATCGCGGCTAAGTGTTTGAATCAAGCACTATGCCAAAAAGTACACGTGTTGAATTTCGGATCGGTTCGGTTCGGTTGGGCCAAAATTTCAGGCTCAAGCATTTGAAAGACTTTCATTAAAACATGTCCTATGAGAGCGTTTGGAGGGGTGAAACCCTCAATTAGTATTGGTTTGATTATGTTTGTTGGAAGTCAATTGCTTGTTTTGTTCGTGTTTGTTGTTGCCGGCTCGGTTTGATTATGTTTGTTGGAAGTCAATTGCTTGTTTTGTTCGTGTTTGTTGTTGCCGGCTCAGATTTGTGAAATCTTGTAACGACCCGATCCGCACAGTAAGATATTGTCCGCTTTGGGCCCAACCGGCCCGCACGGCTTTAAAAGGCATCTTACTATGGGGATCCAACCTCGCACATATATAGCACATAACCATCCCGCACCCAGGCGATGTGGGACTATGATCCCCCTTGGCGGTAGCTAGCCCAACCCCTCTTGGGATCCACGGGCCTGTTGTGCCTATTGGGCTCCAACCCTCACCCTCACCCTCCCCCTCAGGTCCGCCCACACAAAGGTCTCACAGTCCACCCCCCTTAAGGCCCAACGTCCTCGTTGGCCACACAGGCACAACGTCCACGTTGCCCGATGGCCCACCTCCACGTGGCACACTTTCGGCTGGGTCAGGCTCTGATACCATTCTGTAACGACCCGATCCGCATAGTAAGATATTGTCCGCTTTGGGCCCAACCGGCCCGCACGGCTTTAAAAGGCTTCTTACTATGGGGATCCAACCTCGCACACATATAGCACATAACCATCCCGCACCCAGGCGATGTGGGACTATGATCCCCCTTGGTAGCTAGCCCAACCCCTCTTGGGATCCACGGGCCTGTTGGGCCTATTGGGCTCCAACCCTCACCCTCACCCTCCCCCTCAGGTCCGCCCACACAAAGGTCTCACAAATCTTCACCGAGGTGGAGAATTGTTGAAACATAGAAAACAACAGAGAGTTCAAGAAGAACCTGTGAGGTTGGTGAGGCATGTCAGCTGCAGAAATCGTTGAAGACGAGGCTTGCAACAGCTGGAACGGTTGCATCTTTGCTGACTTTGTGAAGAATCTGTTGGATCTGAGTTGGAATTTGAAGGATTTGAAGATGAAATTAGGTGGATTTGAAGAAGATAAGAGAAGGGAGAAGAAGGTGGTGGAAGGGTTTCCACAGCCTCTTTAGGCTATAAAAGAGATGGGGTTTTCCCCATTTGAGAATCATCCTTCTTCCTTGAGAGATTGAAGCTGTGAGAAGTTGAGAAGGTTAGTTAAGGTTCTTCAAACCTCTGTGTTTGTATTTTGTGAGGGAGGAGAGAGAGTGTTGGGTTTTGTTTTTGGCTTTTTGTTTTTCTGTTATACACAACCAGCGTATCTGTGTGGTGTCACTGAGACACCTTGTATTTGTAACGTCCTTTGACGTTTTGTAAGCCCTCTCCATTTGTAATTTGTCTCTCTCATTAGTAAAGTTGGTATTTGTCATGGACGTAGGCGAGTTTGCTGAACCACGTTAAATTAATTGTCTCCGATATTTGTTAGTATTTTGTTTGTAGCTTCGCATTTTGACATTTGTAACGCTTCCGCCCGTAACAATACCAACCCCAAATATTCTTTGAAAAGGAACAAAATCTCTAATTCTCACGTAAAAAGATGCCAATAATACATCGAGGTACTTTCCTGTATTGTTCCCTTACTAAAGCATCTTAAAAAGGCTATCCAAGAAGTAGTGAAACTTGGGACAAAGGTGATAATGGACTGTGGATATAGCAAGGAACACCCTATTCAATCATTTTAGAGTACCCTTAGCCAGGTGATGCCGTCGTAAAGAACCTGAGCTCCACTACACTGTCTAAGTTCAATGGTGATTTTTTTTTAAGTTGGATGGTGAACCATCTACACAATCCCATTTCAAAGAAGTGCAAATAATGGTTGGATATTCTTGCCATGTCCCTTAGAGATACTGTAATACCTTAAGTGGGCGGGCTTTGAGGTTGATAGGTTATCTTGTGTGGGCGGGCTCTGAGGCTGGCAGCTCCATGTGTGAGTTGGCTCAGGATGCTGGCAGACTATCAAATGTGGGCCGGCTCAAAGGCTGGCAAGCTACCTCGGTGTTATAGTCCTACATCGCCTGGGTGAGAGATGGAGATGTGCTATATATGTACGAGTTTAGATCTACATGACACAACGTGCAAGTAGTTAGGTCGGGCCCAGAGCGGACAATATTGTATCATGTGGTTGGGGTCTGACAAATACTATCTTCGTGTGACCTAGAAATGGCAACAAATGCAGACCTTGTGAAAGTGGGGATGGAAGCGTTTTCTTTGTTGGATGAATGGATAAGAAAGGGGTGAGGCCACCTCGGCAACACTGTCATGTTCAACATCAACCCCAGTTCGGAGCACAGGTTGTACCAAGAAAACAAGCAATAGATTGCTATGAGGCAGCTCAAATGTATGGTGGCACAGTGATGGTGGACTACCGTCCAAAGAAATTACTTCGCAAACCTTATTAGGCTTTCTCTTGATCCCTTGTGGAATTTTGAACATCTAAAGTTGTATGTAATGAACTTCTTGGGATAGTATAATATAATAACTACTTGTGTTAGTTATCATTTACTCTATTTCTTGAATTGTGAAGTTCTTTTATTATAATTCTTGATTAAACGATAGATCTGTCCTGCAAAATACCTCGAGCTTTTAGACTAAACTATGATGTAACATAGATAAAGCTGTAAATATCAGGGTTTGGCGATAGTGGCATTTCTAGGGCTTGTTCATCACCACGATGCTCCTTGTTGATCCGTGACCATGAACGAGGAGTAGGACTCGCGAACTTCCTCCATCCCCCCTTGTGGAGGACCTCCAACTTTTGAAAGGGGATATGCATCGACCACTATTGATAGAAGAGATGAAGAAGGCGACGCAATGCATCTGTTGCAGACATGTTTAAACTCTCTGACTCAAGAGAAAGCAGAGATTGCATTGCGGCTGCTTCAGGACCCTAAACTAGGGCTAGTTCAGAGCGACGAAGAGCGCCCTAGCACCATGCAAAACAATACAATAAATGTTAGTGACAAACCAGGGAGCAATCTAGGGAGTCCAGGGAACAAACCAGGGAGCCCAGGGAGTAATGCTGGTGACAAACCAGGGAGCAATGTTGGTGACAAACCAGGGAGTCCAGAGAGCAATCCAGGAAGCAACCAAGGAACCAATACAGGGAGCAAACTAGGGAGTCCAGGAACCAATACAGGGAACAACCAAGGAACCAATACAGGGAGCAAACCAGGGAGTCCAGGGAGCAATCCAGGGAGTCCAGGAAGCAACCAAGTAACCAATACAGATATCAATCTAGGAAGCACGGTCACATCATGGGCTTCAAAACTGCGAAAAGGAAGATATGCTGGAACGACCAAGTTACAATATGAACCACCTACGATTGTGAATGGTAAGAAGATTGTAAAAGTTCACACTTCAGAGTTTGCTCAACGAATCAATGAATGTGAGATGCTCATAATCTGACGATTTGTGGGAAAGAAGCTGGGATACAGTTTTGTCAAGGACACACTAATCAAAACCTGGGGAACCAGGAACTTTGAGATGAGTATCCATGGCGTCAAGAACTTTGTTTTCAAGTTCACGAATGAAGGCGATAGGAACAAGGTCTTAGAGATGGGTTCCTTGCACATAGCAAGCAGACTGTTCATTATTCGTCCGTGGTCTCCTACAATGGACGAGGAAGCTGAAGCTCTCACCTCGATCCCCATCTGGGTTACGCTCAAGAGAATACCATTATTCCTATGGAATCCTGCGGGAATTTAACGGATTGCGAGCGTCATTGGGGTTCCCATCATGCTAGATAAGGCAACCGAAGAAGGAACCAGGAAGGCATACCAGGAAGCAGCGATACTAGTAAGGCACCTAGCACCCCTGTTCCAGTCCATCAACTATGTACCAACGTGGAAAAGCAGTCGAATGGACCAAGGAATGTCGACTTGCACCTAGCAATACGAGATGAATCTCCACTGCTGAGTGGCTCAGCACCAGTTCCAGTACCAGAATCAGCAAGTGGCTCTCTCGTCACTCATAATGCTATTTACTGTCTTGCACAGGAGAATGAGCCAACTTCTCTAGCTGACCCTATGAAGTCCTTGACGAGAACTCTTCAAGGGATTGTTGGGGACGCAACGCAGCCTCATCATGGAACAGGAACTAGTACCACAGGACTCAAGCAGCTCCTAAGCAATAGTGACCCCATACCCATTGAGCAAAATGAATCTCATGATGCTTTAACGGCTGCAAATCCAAATTTGCAATTAGCAATTGTAGAAAAGACTGAACAAGTCACAAATACTCAGGTTCCTCTAGTCACTGCCTACTCAATTGAGTGTCTTGCGCAAGAGAATGATGCACCTAGCTTATCAGATACAATGCAGACTTCGAGGAAAACACTTCACACGATAGATGAAACACCACGGACTGAAGATGAAGTAGTACGAGTGGTGACTGACGACAGACAGGGGGAAGATCGCACGAACTCTCCGACAACGCCCATGGATTGGATAACACCCCAAGCCATCAATGCTTTGAATACAACAGCACTCATAGATTGGCTAACACCCCAAGCCATCACTGCTTTGAATACAACTGTTGCAAGAATAGGCCAGGATGCATTAATCACCAAAATTAAAGGCTTACTTGAAGCGGAAGCAGCAAAAGAAGGGCAAATCACCATTGGTGAAGCACATGCGGTTAACACAATCCAGCCTCCCACGGAATATGCTCATCGAAGGTCTTCTCGTAGCAAGAAGACAAATCCTAAATTCAGGTAACTGATGATGACAATACAGGTACAATGCAAATGCTTATCAGAACCTTGTGGGGCTGCTAGATTAGTGCTCGCATTCAATGGTTTCTATATCATTATTCGTTGTGATTCGATTCTCTATGACAACTTCTCATACATCCTGGGGCCCACATTAAGTATAAATCGGGTCATGAGAGTGATTAAAGGATTGATTGGTAATTATGAGGAAGAAAAGTTATAGTAGCAGAACACTTTGCACGGTTACTACCGAACCTGGAGACGGTGAATCTAGAACTATTTAGGTTCTTTGTTGAAGCTTTGGCGCAAGTTTATAATTCTATAGATGATGTAACGAGTGAACGTATGAGCGATTGTCACCTTTATCATCATTTTTTTTTTAATATAAGGTTCGGGGATCCTAAAAAACTCAGCTCACTTTCCAAAAAAAACACAGATAAAGCTGCCAGGAATTTTCTAACAGATGCACCCAATACGTAGTAAACATTACAAAGCCATTTCAAACAAATATTATATAGAAATCAACAAAGACGTGTCTACGTTTGATTCCTTCATAGCCTAATTTGTAATGAACATATAGAAATCAACAAAGAGTAAACATTTTTATCCAATTCCGGCTAAACAGATCTAAAATCAGTGTAACCATCTCAGGTACCTTTCTAGACTCTAGATAACCAGAGAAAATTGTCTGTGGTCCAAAGTGATGGGAAAAATATGATTCTGTTACCACCGAAATGGAGCCAAATTTGCATTCATCGGCTAGGTGGCCAAAAGGTCTCTACATACAACTTTTTCGGAACTTATAGACTACTGTTTTGTGCTATTCCATGGCACAAACATGAATGCCACAGGAGTGGGACTGTATCCCTTCAAGGATATTTATATCATTAAACACTGTCAAGTGACCGAAAAGGCTCCAACCACCAAAACACAACTTCTGCTTCACTATATCTACCAGAGGCAGAGTTACTTCAAGTTTTATAACTTTTCCCAACTAGTATAAAAAAAAATAGAGGTGCAAATTTATATCTTCCTTCTAACAAATGCTTTTGGAGGGGATTATCGGGTTAGGTCTCAGGATGGTTTGTTGTGTTTTTGTCCAATTTTTTCATATGTTTATTAACACCAAAATAAAATATGGGTGGATTTCATAACAATTTAATTTAAGAAATGATTAAAAAAGTGTTTAAAAAAACATCTCCAAGTATTACCACACCTAAAAGAAATTCCTAGCACTGCTTCTGTCCCAACTTGACATCATATTTCAAAAGATATATTCTGATGACAATAAAAGAAGGGAAGGCTAAGAAGAAAATTTTAATATACATGAAAATGATTTCAGATCGTTCATTGACCTTTTGATTCATACTTGCCAAGGATTATTTCATACGAGGATATAACACACAACAACTACACATGAACAATCCTAGTATTATAACTTGCGGACGCCTTTCTTGTTCTGGTGGTCTGTGATCAAAGTTCCACCATACAGTTGAGCTGCTTGTATGCATCCAATTGCTTCATTTTTGGGGTCAATCATAATAGATACAGTTGAGCTGCTTGGCCACGGACATGGTCGAGGTACCGGTGGTCGAGGTACCGGTTGTCGCCTCCTAGCTTGGCGCAGCTCATCATCCAGCAGAGCAAACCCCTCCATACCCAGCTTCTTTAGATCAACCTGTGGTGCCATACTACACAACACACTTAGCTAATAACTCTGAAGTAAACTTAGTTTGTTTTGCACTTAAGCTAGTGAAGCTGAACTCCTATATATAGTAGTTCTAATGTACCCAGATTGTTGCTCATGTTTCCTCCCTTCTCAAACAGATAAAAGGCTTGCCAATGGTTCCATTTGCTTTAAGAATAAAGGTCTCTCCTTATCTTAGCTACCATCAGCTTTTTGTTTTCCTTTTGAAGTGGAACCAAATTGCATGGCAAATAAATTGGATTCTCGAAGAGATGTCGAGGTGGAGAAAAAATATCTTGCTTCTTTTTCTCGAGTTACTTCACTGTGAACTATGATAGTCAAAAAACATATGTTTACCAAGTAATTACTAAGGATCAGATTCTTCTTTTGAAATTCTGAATGATTTGATCAGCAAATAAAATGAATAAGTAAGTTGTTCATGTTGAAAGTAACGTAAAGAAAGCAAAAACAAGAGTAGAAGGGAAACAGAGAGCTCTATTATTCATTTATATGAGCCTCTATATATAGATGTAGCAATTACATAGTATCATAATTTGAAACGAGATAGGAAACCTATGTCAATAAGGAATCTAAATCCTACTCTGATACAAATAGGATATCCTTCCTTGTTTGGACTAGTCACACAATCCTAGTTTAATTGCAACATTTCAGTTACTTCAGTAATACCTATAGGCTACCAATCCTACATCAGCGTCCTGAAAGGATAATCGAAACATATTACCCAAACTCTTATAATTCATGCCATAATTTTGATAATTGATAGTAATTGCAGTGCCTAGAAATTAATATTTTTAGCCTTTCCAACATAAAAGATGAATAGTTCGCAATCAAAATGAAGACGTCGTGTCTTTTATTCTTTAGGATGACATCAGAGGTGGTTAGTGAGCTTGTGTGGCAATGTGCTTCTAATCGTGATCACTTCAATTCAATTATCTATCAATTATCATAAATATATAATTGAACTTTGTAGTCCTCAGGACTTTACCCACCCCTACAGATATGGTTTTGATTCTTGAAAATGAATGAAATCTCTCTTTTCTCACAAAAAGTGATGCCAAATTATATATCAAGGCACTTTCCTGTATTTATTCCCTTGAGAGAACCTTTGAAAAAGCTATTCAAATGGTTTAATGGGTGGTATTACAAACTTTCCCATGTTCAATCATTTCAGAAACCTTAGCCAGGTGATATCTGTATAGGGAACCTGAGCTGAGCTACACTGTCCAAATTCAATGGTGAATAATTTACATTCTCATCTCAAACAAACACAAATAGTTTCATCAAACTAATAAAGAGACCGAAATGAACTGGCCAAGTGGATATTCTTACGATGTCCCTTAGAGATACTCTCTCCATTATGCAATGTAGCCATGTGGGAAGCTAATCTTGTTTTGAAATAGAATCCAAGACTCAACCATCTTGTCTTTCTTGCTCTTTTAGGAAGAAAATCTAAAGGAAAGATCACTCCCTACTTCAAGGAAAACAGGATATGCATAATTGATCTCAATCAGGAAGAATATGCATACTTGATCTCTTCCCACCGAAAGCCAATCAAATTGCACACTGTCACTTTGTATCTGTTTGAATAGAAAACACAAATTGGTCTCTTGTTATTCTGTTCCCACCGAAAGCCAATCAAATTGCACACTGTCATTTTGTATCTGTTTGAATAGAAAACACAAATTGATCTCAAGTTGAGGAACAAGTGAACAACTACTCTATATAAAGGGTCTAAACTCTAGCTATTTTCAGTAACAAGAACTAAGTATCTAGCTTGAGATGGCATCCAATGCAGACCTTGAGAAAGTTGGTAGGGAAGCATTTGCTTTATTGGATGAGTGGCAGAAGGTGGCGAGACCACAGAAGCAATACTATCATGTTCAACATCAACCTCAATTCGGAGCACATGTTGTGCCCAGAAAACAAGCAATAGATTGCTATGAGGCAGCTCAAATATACGGTGGTACTGTTGTTGTAGATTATCGTCCAAGGAAGTTACTTCGCAAACCTTATTAGGCTCTATCTTGATCATTATGAAATTGTAGACATCTATGTACTACACTTCTTGTATATTTTTAGTATGCTACTTATTACTAGACTTTTGTCCAGGTACATATATGTCGATGCTGCACAAGTATATGGTGTATCCTCCAAGTCGTTCCTAATTTTCATCTCAAATACGCCTTCACTCCAGCTTATAATCAAAGTTTGACCCAAAATTGTGTTCTGTAACGGTTCAAGCTTAAATGGTTGTCTTCGTAAAAAAAAAAATATATATATATATGAGAATTAAAGCAGTAGGAATTAACACTAATTGCTCTGTATTCTATGTTCAGCTTAGAGCTCATCAATGTCGCAAGCACACAGCCTTTATCTTTTTTCTTTTTTTGCACCTTGAGGTGCATGCGTCATCCGAGTTCGCAGATGTTGTCGTGGTAACTTCTAATGAAAATGGTAGTCCACGCTCCTTCCAATGTACACTGCTAAACAATGCTAGTTTTGCCTGATGCAAAGTTGCACATTACACCACTCCTTGCAGACTAGTCTTTTCCATAAAAAAGAAATAAATTAAATCAATTGGATATTAAAGTTGGCAGAAGAAGACTAAAAATTTCGTACGTTTTTGTTCAAGCTTTGATGGCCTTTTTTTTCATTGAGAAATTATGTTTGCGAATTCAAAACAAGATGAATAACACAACTAAAGGTGGGAGGTTAGATATGAAAGATATAAATTGGTTGAATGAATGAATAAATTAAAAATATGTAACTGACTTGAATATAAAAAGTTAAGTTTTGGGTACAAAAAAAAAGGTCTACAGAACTAATTAAACAAGTCCAGGTGAACAAAACTGAAGAAAATGTTAGAATCCATCAAGAGAATTTCAGTATTCTGTTTGCTATTTTTCATTACCATCGAAGCTCAATGGTGGATACCTGAAGCCCCAAGGCCAACCCCAAGTCATGGAATCGGTTCACCAACACAAGCCCCAAGGCCAACCCCAAACCGAACTCATGGAATCGGTTTGCCAGTGCAAGCCCCGGCCTCAGCCCCAAGTTATGGAATTGGTTCACCGGCGCAAGCCCCAAGGCCAGCCCTGGCCTCAGCCCCAAGTCCAGCACCAACCCCAAGTCATGGAATCAGTTCACCCCCAGCAGGTCTTGCCCCAAAACCAGCTGTTAGCCCATCCGGGCCAGCTTTAGCCCCCAGTCCGACAGCAAAAATATTTGACGTAACTGACTATGGGGCTATTGCAGATGGGGAGACGAACAATCACCTGGTGAGTATAAATTTCAGGACCAGATTTCACAATGAGTTTCAAGGATTTATTCTAAATGTAGTTGTTCATCTATCTATATAGGCATTCTTATCAGCATGGGATGAAGCATGTAAACTTCGCAATGACAATGTGATCTACTTGATCCCTCAAGGAACGTTCTTTCTTGGTCCAATCACCTTTAAAGGCCCCTGTTACCACACCAACACCCTACAGATTCAGATTTCCGGAACTCTACAGGCCCCTGAAGATCTCGACGAGTTCCCTGACCATAGATTCTGGATCATGCTCAGAAACTTGAGTAATTTTATTCTTACTGGAGGCGGTACGGGACTACTAGATGGCCAAGGAGAAGTGGCTTGGGACAATAAGCGTAGTCATAGTCATCACAAAGAGTATCCTCATGTAAGTCACACCGATCACCTTACTTCTCACATTCTTATATAAAAACTTGAGCGAATGTTTGTCTTGGTGTAACAGTCTCTAAGGTTTCAACAAATAACAAGTGCAACAATCTGCGACATAACTCTGTTGAATAGTAAGAATTTCCACATGAGTATCACAGATAGCAGCAACATTTTAGTCCGTGGAATCAACATTACTGCACCAGGAGACAGCCCAAACACTGATGGCATCCACCTTCAAGACTCAACTAACATCACTATTACTTCCTCGAAGATTGGTACTGGTGACGATTGTATTTCCATTGGACCAGGCAACACCAACATCAACATATCAGATATTACGTGTGGACCAGGCCATGGAATCAGGTTGGTATCGCCATATGCCTTATATAAGAGACTTAAACCTGCAACCTCCCCATAGAAGATGGGGGATCAAATAACATTTTGATGTCACTTTCTTTGTTGTAATGTGATGTGTACAGTGTAGGTAGTCTCGGAAAATCTTCAGGTGAGAAGGAGGTCATTGGAGTAACTGTGAAGAACTGTACAATCAATGGCACAGATAACGGAGTTAGGATCAAGACTTGGCCTAGGGAACACAAGGGTAAAGCTTCAAATATGACCTTTGAAGACATCAAGATGATCAATGCATCAAACCCCATTGTCATAGATCAACAGTATTGCGCACGGGACCATTGCAAACTTGAGGTGAGTTATTCACTTGATTGTAGAGCATAAAGATGAAAGAAACCTACTCTACTTGACCGGCAGTAGAACCATCTTTAACTTGTTAATGGAGATTTTTGTGTACCCACATGTGCAGGACTCTTTAGTCTCGGTCTGTAACATTCACTTCAAGAACATAACAGGCACTTCACATACCGAAACAGTACTAAGTCTGCTCTGTAGTGAAAAGGTGCCTTGCAAGGGCATAGTACTTGAGGATATCAATATAACACATGTAAGTGGTGGCCCTGCAATAGCAGTCTGCTCAAATGTGGAAGAGATGCCAAAGGAATGCGTCAGCACTCTTCAAGACTCATTCGATAATTTGTACAACCTCCCATAGAAATAGAAATAGACCTATTAGCTACAGAAATCTCTGCAATCACTAGTTGTTTCCCTAGTTCACTAGCACCTTTTGATTGTTCTAGGTATTCCCAAAGGGACTGCATCAAACTGGATTAAATCATCAGCTGTTTGTTTTCTGCAATTAACTTCTTCAAGAACATTTGCATTCTAATCACACTCGATCCCTGAAACTTGTACACGTCTTTTTAACTAATTTGATTGTCCCTCAGAAATTACCAAATATGATGGATTTGAGTAAAACATATATTGATCAATGAAGGGCTTTGTTACTTTTTTCAAGTAACCGTGGCATGCTCAACTCATGCAAGTTGGATGGAAAGTAGAGGATGAAGGAGTAACTGTTGGAGTTTGTATAGCAAATAACAAGTATGGAAGAGAAAGGATGTGTCTGAATTAAGAAATGATGTCTTTTGAACTTCAAGCCTTTGTTTAGAATTAAGAAATGAAGTGTCTGATCAACACACCTTTTTAATTCAACAGACATAAACCGTTTTGTTTTCTATATATTGAAGAGAAAAACGAGTTTTTCAACACATTAATTTTTTCTAGAGTTATTCATTTTTCCTTCACTTCTAAGAGAGACCGCATTCGATAAATTCGTCAGAACCAACACCTTTGTGCTAGGGTATAGGTATTAAATAGTTGAATCCTGGTAGTCAGACGCTTAAAAAACTTCAGCACCAAGTAGGAGGGCAAATTTTGTCTATAGGACATAGTGTATCCACTGGCCTCTATCTACCAATCAAGACGTACCAACTCCGCTAATTCAAGATAGTGATTTCGCAAGTCTCTATCTGCAATACAAATTAGTAGATTTATTTATTTTATTTTATTTCGTTGTAATCAATTTATGATACAAATAGTATTTGTATTATTACATTATTTATTTCAAATAAATTTATACATTGTTCTGATTGTTCTCAAACAGTAACATGTCAAAACCTGGCCCTCCGAGGAAGAAAAAAGCTGGAAACGGCAGATAATAGGCCGTACGATGAGGGACGAAATGAATAATCCACCCGATTAGCTAGTTAGTGAAGCAATAGGCAGAGGCTATTATCAGTAGCAGGTTTGCGAGAGTGATCAAACACACTGAAACTAAGATTAGCTATGTTCGTGTTCTTCATCTCCTAAGTCACGAAAGCTTTCCTTCTCACAGGAGAACTTAAGGACAGAGAGCGAGAGAGAAAACAGATGAAGTGGGCGTAATCGGAGGAACGTTGTCTCATCTTTAGAAAATCCTTAACATCAAAGATTGTGATGACAACACTTCAATCAAATCATCCTCCAACTCTTCTTTTAGATTGTAAGAAAATCTTTCCTCTTACCTTTGTTTCGGTCACCAACACCATCTACAATTAAACCATTTACCTGAGTCTACACTTAACAGTTCTGCATCCAATAAAGTAGCAAACTAGCAATGTTCAAGTTGTTGCTCTTCTTCTAGACTTCTAAGTAATGAAAACTATCTTCTTGATATCTATCTAATTTTCAAAGTACCTCGACTGATTAAAAAGAGTAGAGGCTGAGAAACAGAGAGTAAATCCTCTTCGACTAATACCTCTGAGTATAATGTTTTTAGCTGATAGCAAACCAATTTGTTTGCTACACTCAATTTTAAAAAACTCACTGAGTTCTTCCGACCCTTTTTATCATTCAAATTTCTTTATCCCAAGTTCAGTTGAACTCGAATATTGACATTCTCAACTCTCAAATTTAGAATTCTAGAGTCAGACTGATGCTGCCAATGGCTGACTTCTTTTTTGCAATATCAGTACTTGCACTGGTGGTTATGGATAATCATAATAGTAGTAGGCATTATTGTCCAAATGAGCACTGACCCTAGGAGTGAACATGACAACAATTGCAATAGTGCCAAGGCCAGCACAACGAAATTGACACTGGAGATAAAATTATGAATTGGTTAATATCCCAACCCCATGTGAAAAAAATTAACTCCTGTAGTACACTTCCCCCAAGCTAGACTAATTAAACAAAAGCACACCAAAAATAATTTAACATGGCATCTTTTCTCATTCACAGAAAATTTCCAGCTTTTACCATGAGCTTTCATCCATATCGAGTCTTTAATTCATATTAAAAACTTTAGGAAATCCTGATTTAAAACTGAGAAATGTGATGTAAAGCATTTTGTTTAGGCCAGGGTATCTTCTTAGTGTGCTTGAAAGTTTCAAGCGTGATACCAAAAAAAATTTAAAGAAAGAAGAGAACTAATACCACTGCACAATAGAAATTTTGGCAATATAAGACCAGTAAGCACAAAACTAAAGCAAACTACCATCGCATAAGAGTTTGAAAATTTTAAAGATGGTCTTCTCTGGGTATAAAAAAACAAAACCATGATAACAATAAGGTCCAAAACCTAGTCAACAGTCATTTCTACACATCAGAAAACATCAGCTGTCACGACCAACCTTCGATGTCATTGTCTCTCAACACTTCATTTCTTGGATTTCTTGGCTCCCCTGCAAGCATGCAGATGTTCTGTTAGATTTAAGCTTAAAAATCAGGTTGAGCGATCAAAAGAATATCAAAGATCCATACTTCGCTGGTTGGGCTTGGGCTGGTTGAGCTGCAGGGGCAGCAGGTGCGGGTGCAGGTGCTTGAGGTCCCTGATACATATTAAACCTCAAACTCATAAATAGAGTATTACAACAAACAAATGTAAGTGAATGATATCCAGTTCATACTTATTCCATTTAAAACAAACAAAATCATCAAATGTACCTGAGCCAAGCGTTCCTCCCTTCTGGCAAATTTCCTTTCTCTGCTAGCCTTGTTCTTGGCCCGCTTAGCCTCAAATTGGTCAGAAATTGTCTTCTCTCTAGCCTTCTCAGCCTTTGTCTTGTGAATACTTTCCATCAGCACACGTTTGTTCTTGAAAACATTACCCTTGACCTTCATGTACATATCGTGGTACATGTGCTTGTCAATCTTCTTCGACTCCCGATACTTACGGAGCAGACGCCTGAGCACACGCATCCTTCTCATCCAGAGAATCTTGGTGGGCAACCTGGCCTCCCTGGTACCCTTACGCTTACCTGCAAGCAATCAAAAATAAAGTTTAAAACCCATTAAACCCATCCAAGATCACCACAAATCACTTGAACACGTTTAGAAATGCTTCAAGAAAACTGAGTTCCCCAAAACTCACTTCCTTGCATGGTAACAACCAACAGTAAATCCTCTTTCATCTTCTAAACAGTGAACATCAAATTTCCAAATCAGAGTAACAAATCAAGCAATAACATACCATATCCAGAGTGACGCCCTTTCCTTTTAGCCTCCTTCATTCGACGAGCACGAGATCGGGAGTGAATCTTGGTTGGTTTGCGGATGATAAAACCATCCTTCACCAGCTTCCTTACATTTTGCCCTGGGAAAATTACACACAATATTAGACAAGACAAACATCAAAAGGTAAAATGAAGACAAGGAAAAATTAAACAAGAAACTGAATTAGAGGTATACAAGTAGAGTACTACCACTGTGTTCTATGCTAATTAGAACATGTTAGTGTATAACTAAACATGTCAAGATAGTGCATCTCCAATGGACAAGCTCAAAATCCAAATTGGGGTTTTGATTAAACTTTGAAGGTGCATTTTTGTGATCCAACAGATGAGCCAATGTTCAACATGGTTCAGGTTTTAGTTCATATGGCCAATTCCATTAGGGTTAAGCTGCACACTAAATAGCCATGTGTGCACTGGACAATTCTGTGTGCATATGTAAACATATGTGTGCACTGGAACAGTCCTGCGGCTTATATAGGGAGATGAGAGAGTCAAAATAGGGAGTCTCTTGGAGCAGAAGCTTCCATAGTTAAACCTTTTTTGGGCTCTATATCATTTGTGCCACCAGAAGACATATTCTGTGTACATGGGTTTTTTTTGTTCATCTCAATCCATCGTTAACCTTGTTAAAGACATTACATGCCACCAAAAGTACAGTAAATACACCTTATCTCAAAACCAATGGAACCTTGTAAACTTCTGTGTTATGGTTGAAATCCCTTTCTTATTTGTTCCATTCATGTAACTATGGTTGTGCAACTTTGAGAAGCCTTTATTTTCCCTAAATTTCTCAGTTTGTCACTCTTTTGCAAAGATTGCGACCTCAGGACCTCAATTCACACATTTGGGGCAACACCAAATGTAAATGTTCAACCAAATTATGATCAAATTGCGTCACTAATAATACAAACTTCTAATAAGTGTATGTAATCCATGGGGGTAAATTTCACTCATAAAGAAGCCTAAAACAGAAGATACCACTTTATCAGTATGACAGTATCAAGATCCACTACAGCTACATAACTTATTAAAATCAAAAACAAGAAGTTGGGGTTTTATATTATAGTCTTCTCATCACTCAAATGTTGTCAAGTTGGTGACTTGTAGCTTTGGTAGAACTAACACAAATACCACTTAGCTTTTGCATTATCAATCCGTATTCACATAAACAAATTCAATATGCAGAAATTCCAAATTAGTTCAATATTAGGGTTTTAGAGAAAAAAAAATCAAAAAAGCTCACAAATTTCAATATATCCAACCAATCTAAACGATACCCATTAATCAGAAACAACATCTAATAAACCCCTTTACACAGAAACCAATAAAACCTATAAATGGATCTTGAAACAAAGAAACGGAGTCTTACTGGAGTTGGCCATGGAGATCTCGTTGCACTCATTTGGGTCGAGCCAGACCTTGCCTCTCCCACACTTGAGGACGCTCGCGGCGAGCCTCTTTTGGAGCTTCAATGAAACCATTTCGTCTTCCCCTGTTTTCGCCTCTCTCTCTCTTGTTCTTCGCCTCCTCTGTTTCAAGAAGTAGAGAAGTGGCGATGTTGGAAGTAAAGTTGATTTTATATGGATCAGTGAGTCTAGGGTTTCTTATGGCATGTGGTGTAAATTAGACCTGTGTGGTGGGTAATTACAAGACATCACTATGTACACCTTTATTACAATTGTGCCCATGGGCTATGGAAATTTGAATCCAACGACCAATGTGTTAATTATGGGCTTGTCTAACTGGCGAGGAAACGCGCGAGGGAGATGTGTGCCCTCACGCATCTCGAAGGAGATGGAGGCTCCACCCTCATCCCTCACCCATTTCCTCGCTAATTAGAATTACCCGTTAATTATTAAGGAAAAATAAAAATAAAAATTATTAATGGATCATCCATCCAAGATCAATCGAAACCAAATTTAACTTTTGAGTTTGTCCATTGGAAATATCGTAACCATAATCATAAAAACTAACCCAGTTAGATTATTTCATGAATAAGATTCTCTTAGTATGGCTTCTATGAGCCACTTCTAGACCATTTAAGGGTTTTTCATGTAAATTGGAGTATCTTTTATTATTTGCTTTATTGTATATATATATATATATATATATATATATATATATATATATCTCCACCCCATGTCTGGTCAGATTTAAATTCGTGACGTGTGATTCTATCTATTACATATTTATCAACTTAGCTGGTACACCTTTTATGTGTATTGTATATTATTATTGTTATTGCTTGCATTGTATATATTATAGCGGTTTGGTACATTGACGTGAATAATAATTTTTTTTTATTTTTTTTTTCAAACATGAAGATGTTTATTAATGAAAGAAAGGGAAACAAATTACAAAGAGAAACATTCCTATATCAAGGAATGTCAAGACACTATGAAAGTGTCAAAACCCAACTCCCTAAACAAATTACATGCCGTACCCATCCTCCACAACAATTCTCTAATCTCGATAAAGATAGAGTGCTCTGATCTGATGAGTCCTTCAAATACCCTTTTATTTCTTTCTTTCCACAATTAGTTGTTTGTGTGATTTTCCCCAATTAGGAGAGCAATTGCCAAAGAAGTTGAAGATGTAGGGGGTAAAGAAGAATTGAACTCACAACTTAACTAAGCATCCCAATGTTTTACCATGTACAAAATATTTTAAAATTAGGGCTCCAAAAATATCAAATTTTGCGGTAGCTCGTCAATGCACCAAATCTTTACAATTGATTCAGAGAGTTCGGCCTAGCTTTGTTTCAAACAGCACCCAACTGAGTGAGTTTCAGTGAAAGTCACTCACCATCACTTATAGCTCAAAACTTTATTTTATTGGAAAACAATATGGTTTCAGTCAAGATCAAAGTCACAGTGTAAGTTTGTGGTCACTTGTGATGTAAGTTTTTTTTTTTTTTCACGCAACAAGGTGCTATTGGCGTATGTATGCAAGATGAAGCGGGCGTACTTTGGCTCAATGTGCTTACAAAAATGCAGGTAGAGTTCTTAGTAGTACCATGGCATCTGTAAATGCCATCCTTATGCTTGTCCAATCTCGTGGATGGTGGCGAGGTTTGATGCTCGGAAATTCTAGCACTCCAAATGGGATTATGTATGAAGTAGATGGAGCGGATTCATATTATATTAAATGGGTTTAGAAGCTTATTATATAAAATATTAAACGTCTTTTGAAGTTTAATGGGTTTTGGTTATGTAAATATACTAGAGTATGCTCTGTGTCGTTGGTACTCCATATAGTTTTATTTTTACTAATTATTTTTTATTGAACAGCTACGTCACTATCCCCATTTTTGCCCTCAATCAGTATTGAAGTGTAAGTCTATTCTAAGTATAAGCCTATTCAATCAAATTTGAATAAATTGGGAGAAATTTAAACGCCGAGAATGAGTTCTCCCTCAATCTTTGAATTCGCCAAAAGATGAAATTTAGGATTTTTGTTTAAATGTGCATTAAAATGCCTGATTCATTTTCTAGTATGATCGACCCGTCTCATTGCTTTTAATATAAAATATGTGCATTAAATACGTGAAATACATCACACATTTTTTAATTATAAAATATATATTTCTAAGAAAATTCCAAATATTTCAACTTTTCAACCATTGACCATACATGAAAATAAACAGAAATTCTAGAGAGCCTAGGTTTGCTGCCTGGTTTTCAAGCTTGGTCGGGCGTAATTACCCTTTTGCCCCTCCTTTTGTTGTGGTTATATTTAAAGAGTGTTTAAAGGAGAGGGGCAAAAGTGTAAAAATTCCACCCAGGCGTGAAAACCAGGCAGCAGGCCCAAGCCGCCTAGAAGGACTTGGAAAATAAATTCAATTTGATTGGATGGGCGAGTTTCAAACTTACTAGCCAATAGAATGCCAAAGCTTAGTATCCGAGCATCCATTTAGCATCATTATGAACTAAAGGTGTGTTTGGTTGCCTGAAGGAAAATTACAAATGAAATTTTCATATATTTGGTTGTAAAATTAGACATGGAAATTTTGTTAAATCATGCCCATTTTCCCACCATTAGCATAAACTTTTGCTCAACTCCCCCAAGCAAAATTTGGCCGTCTCTTGAACCAAACATACCCTGAACAAAGACTTAGGTGTTTTTCAGGTGTTTAAAAGCTACCTTTCAGCTGGTGTTTGGAAGTTCCGAAAGAGCTTATGATTTATGAATGAGTTGTTTGTTTTACTTCTAAAAAAAGTTGTTGATTAAATCTAGAAGTTTTAAAATTAAAAGGTGTTGGCACGAAGTTGTTTGACATTTTTGTCAAACATTACAACTCTCACCACCAAGGATTGTGATTTCATTTTTCGAGTTAATTTCAGTCCCTTGATTTTATGAAATATTTCGTTTTGGGTAGAAAAAACGTAAAAAATTTGGTGGTTGTGATATCGAATTTAATAATATAAGTTATACATTTTAAACTCTAAAAGACTATATAAAAAATCTCGCATGACTCGTAGTGTCATGCAGACTACATATTACATAAGAATCACTCACATAGAAACTTTTGATACTAATGTTAAAATATATAGAGTTAAAAATATTTATTTCTTTTCTTAGAAAAATTTCGACATATTTCAGATTTCTAAAGAGATGTCGGTAACTTCAAAATAGGAAATATTTGGTGAATTTTTGACATATTTCAAGAAATCACATTCCTTGCTTACCACCACAAACTACCAACATTAACCTTCTTTTTCATTTATTTTTCTTCTCCAAACACCATTGAGATCTCTTTCTACCACCACTATAAACCATCCAATGTCACTATATGTTCCTTATAGAACTCAAACAATTGAAGGAAGATAAAGAGGAGGAGAGGATGGGAGATTGGTGATGGCAACATTTCTAGCATGATAGAAATGAGTTGAAGAAGCGGGGACGGTCGGTTAAGAAAAGAGATGATAAAGTGTTGAGTGTGTTAACTACATGATTCAGTAGCAATAAGGACTTCACTGCATTATTAAGTAGCAATAAGGATTGTGAGGATTCTAGGGAAATAAATATAATAACAAAATCCATAAATATGAAAACATAATCCCATAATTCTAACACTCCCCTTCAAGTTGGAGCATGGATATCGCACATGCCTAACTTGTCTAAAGAGTCGTAAAACGCCTTGATGGCTACAACTTTAGTAAGGACATTAACTAGTTAATTTTAAGACTTCACAAACAGAAAGATAATAATTTCCGCTTCAAGTTTCTATTTGATGAAGTGTTTGTCAACCTCTACGTGTTTTATCCGATCATGTTGAACCGGTAGTTGATGTATTATAACAGTACAAATTCATTTTTATATTTGGCGTCAACACCTAAATCCCTCAACAAGTTTCTCAACCAAAATAACTCACATACCCCAAAAGTCATTCCTCTGTACTCAGCTTCTGCACTAGATCTTGCTACTACCGGTTGCTTTTTACTTCTCCAAGTCACAAGATTTCCCCCTACAAATGTGAAGTACCCGGAAGTAGATCTTCTATTGTCTGCTAAACCTGCCCAATCTACATCAGTATAGCTTTCTACCTTCAAGTGATTATGTTTGGTGAATAGTAATTCTTACCCAAAGCAAACTTCAAATACCTCAATATGTGTTCCACAACATCCATGTGAGGTTTAAGAGGATCATGCATAAATTGACTCACTACACAAATCGCATAAGCAATATCTGGCCTGGTATGAGACAAATAAATTAATTTCCCCACAAGCCTCTGGTACTTCCATTTGAAATAGCTTGTGATTATGCTCAATAAGAGTATCAACAGACTTACATCCAAGCATCCATGTTTCAATTAATAGATCGAGATTGTATTTCCCTTGAGATAAGAAAATACCATAGTTCGATCGAGTTACTTTCATCCCAAGAAAGTATTTCAAGTCACTGAGATGTTTCATCTCGAATTATGAGGCCAAGTGTCGTTGTAAACTATCAATCTCGTCATGATCGTCACCTGTCACCACCATATCATCAACATAGATAATTAAAATAGTAATTTTACCCTTCCTATGCTTTAAGAACAAAGTATGATCATAGTTGCTTATGTTTATAGTCAAAATTCTTCATTGACTTGGTAAATTTACCAAACCAAGTTCTTGAAGATTGTTTCAACCCATACAAAGCCTTACTGAGTTTACAAACCATCATTATATCTAAGTACTTCGCTATACCTAGATAAGGATCTATATACACTTCTTCAACAATATCTCCATGCAAGAAAACATTTTTTACACCGAACTGCAAAAGTAGCTAATCTTGATTGACTGTCAGTGACAAAACACTTTCACCGTATTAAGTTTGGCAACCGGTGCAAAAGTATCTTGATAATCAACCCCATAAAACTGTATATACCCTTTTGCAACTAGTCGAACTTTGTATCTGTCAACGGTTTCATCTGCCTTGTGTTTGATAGCAAATACCCCATTTACATCCCACAATTTTTTTTCCTTTAGGTAAAGGCACAAGTTCCCAAGTAGCATTTTTTTTTCAAGTGCTGTCATTTCTTCTACCATAGCTTTGATCCATCTAGTATCTGCTAAGGCTTCCTGCATTTTACTAGGAATAGAGATAGATGATAATTGATGTACATAAAACGCATATGACTTGGACAACTTTTGGGAATACACATGATTGCTAATGGGATATCTAACTTTGGTTTTAGGATCAATTAAGTTCATATCTAATAGGTGGTATGCCACAGTTAAAACGGGGTGGAAGATGATATGGGACTGAGACTCAAGATCAATACTATCATCAACAAGAGTAAGATTAGAAAATACCTCTAATGAATTTTTAGGAGACGATTGACTCAGTGGTTCTGGTGAAGTGTTAGGAGACGATGTACAATCATGGAGTGGATTTGCTTCAGCAATTGTAGGTGTTGAGTTGTCTTCAGCCACCAAAGGATGGATTTTGGGAGAACCTTCGGTTGTTTGGTTATTGGAAAAATCTGAATTCAAAGGAAAAAAAAAATTCAAGTCATCATGATAAAACATTTCATCTCGATTCTCCCCCTGAAGTGATGAATCATTAGTCGGTGGCGTGTAAAAGAGTTATTTCTCCTTGGTATGGATGTTCTGAAAAAACATAATGAGTAGGAAATAATAGAACAACACAATTATGAGACTTTGTTAATTGATTAATAGTTAGACGGTTGCAATTTAGAGAGGGAACAAACAAGACATTTTTGATAGTTAATGTAGGAGATAAATGGACTGTATCAATTCCAACGATTGGAGATGATACACCATTAGCATTAGTAATGGTAGTTTTGTAACACCTAGAAGATAAATAACTAAACATATAGCGATCACAAGTCATATGATCTGTGTCACCAGAGTCAATTATCCAATCACTATTTCTTGTAAAAGATGAAAGCTTACTAGCAAGGTTAGACGTACTTGACGTGGCAGCAAATCTGGTAGTTGTGGTTAGATTCCTTTTCGGATTAAAGTCATACACCTTAGAACTGGACATCTGAGACGCCTTATTGCCCTTTGGGTGCCAATCCGGATATCCATGGAGTTTGAAGCATGTATCCACCACATGATTATCACCCTTAGAGTGAGTACATTTCCGAACACCATTAGTTGAAATGGGCGTTTTTCGAGAAGCCATCATAGCCCCTTCACTAATCATTCCTATAAGCATAGCATCTTGGCGATTAGCTTCGGCACAAACCATTGCATAAACGGTTTGTATGTTTGGAAATTGTATATCAACAAGTACACGACCGCGAACCCCATCTAAATGAGTGTCTATACCAGCCAAGAACACATACACACGTTGAGAATTATTTTTTGTGGTATACTTTTTAATATCATTGGCACACTCTATAGTACAATGCTCAATATCATCGAATTTCTGCCATAACTTTTGAAGTTGGCCAAAATAAGAAATAACAGAACCTTCATTTTGGCGGATAGAAATTACTTTGCAATATAATTGATATGCCTTTGATGCATCATGATTAACATAATAAGTTTGCTTGACTGTCTTCCATATTTCTTTGGCCATAGACAACCGAAGAAAGATAGATCTGATATCCTTTGTCATCGCATCAAAGAGCCAACCCACGCTTCATACTCCTCCGATTTAGTGTCTTTTGGAGCAGCCTTAGTACCCGAAATAAAACCCGAACGTCTTCTCCCACAAATTTTTTTCTAAGCATTCAAAGACCACTCGATGTAATTAGTATCATCCAACCGTTTTGGAGTAATTAAAGCACAGTAAATTCAGTCTTCCATGTTAGAGAATCCTCACCACTATTTTTTGAATCAGTCATAATGATATAAAACTAAAAAAGAATTATCGCAGTGGAATAAGCGGTATAATATGATTAGAAATAATAACCGAGAACACGAAACCAAACTTTGATTTCTATGATGAAGAGGAAATCCAAGAAGACTCTGATACCATGTTAAGAACATAAGTTAAGGGTTGTGTTATGGTGTTATGGTCGAGTGGTTAGGGTTGTGTGGGTTTATCCCCCACCTCCTAGCTTCGAGACCCGCCAGCGGCATGGTTACTTTCTTATGGTGTTGACCTGTAGGTTGCACCTTGTTGATAAGTTATGGGATACTATAAAAATCCAGATCGCTTTCCAAAAAAAATAAAAGAACATAATTGAAAGAGTATTCTTATTTGAATGTTATTTCTTCAAGCTTACATTGAATCATATTTATACACGAATAATAGAATCAAAGAGAATACAATAAAAAGGAAATTAATGAGGAAATAAGGAGAATTCTAGATAATGAAAATAGGGAAAGAAATATGAGTACATAATCCATAAATATGGAAATAGAATCTCATAATTCTAACAGATTTTATGAATTTTTGCAAAATATTTCGATTTTTAAGATCTCAAAAGTTAATGTACCGAAATGAAAAGTACATTATTCCAATGAGTTATTTCGCGAAACCTAAAAAGTTATGAAGCAAAATTACACTTTTTCTGCCGAAAATTTTCATCATTTTTTTTTATTTAGAATTCAATATTTTCGTGTAAACCCCAAAAATTATGAAGAAAAATACGTTTTAAGGATACTTGTGTATTTAGGCTTAATTAATATATTTAATATTATTAGGTTAATTTACTTGTATCTTATTTTTCCACGTATTTATATATGTTTGACATATTCTCGAAATTTTTATGTTTTGTTTAGGTGGGGGTATTCAATTCGGGATTTGAATGGACTTTGAAGAATTTTAAATCTCGTGGATTTTAAAAGGTTTCAAATGATTTTACAAAATCCATTGGATTTTGATGAGTTTTAAATGATTGGATTTTGTAAATTTTATAAAAGTTTATTATGGATTTCTATAGATTCTTATAAATTCAATGAATTTTTATAAATGTGTTATTAGTCATAGGAAACAATAAAAAAACATCACCTACATTGTTATTCATGCCAATACAAATCATAAAACATATCTCAAAACATCAATTAAACAATTGTTTGTATGTTACGAAAATTTTATTTCAAATTAAAAAAAAATAAAATACATTGAAGATGGTCTAAAAGTAATACAAATAACTATTTTACTTCAAATTGTTATTCTCGCCACCGCCACCTCTCGTCCCTTCTTCTTCTCATTATTTTTCAATCACCACCGCCACCTCTCATCCTCTTCATCCCCCCCCTTTTTTTTCTTCTTCTCCATCAATCACCACTTCCACCAATTTTCATCTTCTCATTCTCAACCTCCTCCCCCTCACGTTTTCTTCTTCTATGTTCTTTTCTTTTTTCTTCTTCTTCTCTTACTCCTCCACTTTTTTCTCTCTTTGTTTTTTTTCTTTTTCTCCTATCTTTTTTTTTTCTTCTTTTTTCCCTCGCGAAGGTTTTGGCAAGTGGGGAACCTCCATTCGCAGGAACCTCCGCAAGAGCAAAGAAGAAAAAAATGGGAAAAGAAGAAGAGAGGAGAAAAAAAAGAAAAAAAAAACAAAAAAAAAATGAAGAGGGGACAAGAAAAAGAAAAATAAAAGGAAGAGAATGAGGAGAAGAATAATAACAAAAAAGAAGAACAAGAACAAAAGAGAATAGGAAGTGCGGGTGGTGGTGCAGCCAACGGTGATAGGGCATGGTGGTGTGGACAAAAGTTGTGGGGCGAGGTGGTGCTGCTCTTGTGAAGAGGGAAAAGAAGGGAAGGTGGTGGTGTCTTTGAGCAAATCACAAAAAAATGGGATGATGACGTCCTTTAGCGAAAATGGTGGTGCTATTTAATAATAGCCAATACAAATCCGTTGAAATATGAGGGGGGGAAGTTGGATTTGCAGTAACTCTTGTTATAAATATTTTTCACTTACAAATCCTTCAAAATCCACAACTTTAACAAATTCATTAAAATTCACTACTTTTTGAATACCCTATGATTTTGATGGATTTTTAAAACAATAAAAAACATGAATTGAATACCCTCTAATTTTGATGGATTTTAAAACAATCCTTTAAAATCGGTATTTGAATACCCATAGATTTACATGTATCATTTTAAATCCTTAATTGAATACCCCTGAATTTTAATAGATTTTAAAAACCAACACAATCCATTAAAATTTGTAATTGAATACCACCCCCTTAGATACAACGAAAATATTTTTTAAAATCCGTTGACTGAAACTACTTCGAAATACGAAATCAGAATCCTTGGCTCCAAAGAAAATTTCGCTATCCATTCCCCCACAATATTTATTTATTTATTTGCCTATAGTTATGCTTGGCTCCTGAGAAAAGAGTAATGCTATGGTGCCTGACACTATCTCAATACATATCTACGGTGCCTAGTTTGCACCAGCACAACACCGAGCATAAGGCCCGTGCAATTAGAAAAAGCCCCCTAAAAAAATGTCCCTATCGATTACCCCACCAAATTCACACAACCGAAGACTTTTTTTTGTTAAGGATTCCCATCGGATGTTCCAATGGACACTTGAATAAAAAACACACAAACAAGAAATAGAGGAGAAGAAGAAGCATCAGACAATGGAAGGACTTAGCAATACTAATTTTCTCTGCATTCCTGATGGAGTCATCTCAGCCATCCTTTCCCTCACATCTCCTCGAGATGTGTGTAGGTCAGCTACAGTCGCTTCCGTCTTCAAATTAGCTTCTAAAGCTGATAATGTTTGGGAGAAAATTTTGCCACCTGATTATCGAGAAATACTTGCAAGGTCTGATTGTTCTATTGAGTTTTATTCGAAGAAAGAACTCTATTTTCGGCTCTGTGATCCAATTCTTATTGATGGTGGTACCAAGGTGAAATTCAACTCATGCAATTTATTTATTTTAAATTTATGATTTAATATTGGAGGATTTCTCCCTAAAACCTCGAGAAAACCTGGGGTTTATTATTGAATTTCCAGTGAAATTTTTGTATACCATATATTTTTTTGTAAGCTAATTTGTAGAAACATTTGAATTTGTTCAGAGTTTTTGGCTGGATAGATGTAGTGGGAAGAAATGCTATATGGAAACTGCGAGACATCTTCGGATCATTTGGGGAGATGAGAGTGTGTATTGGACATGGAAATCCATGCCTCAATCAAGGTAATCAAAGGAGTTTTTTTTTTTTTTTTTTCCTGGAAAGCAAACCCTTTACCTTTATATTAATAATAAGAAATCATGTACAACAACAGAAACACCGCTACAAGGTTTTACACATCTCATGAATCTTTAACATGGGTATGTTAATTACCATCTTCTTTGTTTCGATTATACTTCGTGTATTTTTTATTACCTTTCCTATGTCTTGGATCGACAAGAGCTTTGTACATAATTTGCTTCAACTTCTGCTATTAGAGCCTTGAGATGTTCGTATTCTTTGCGACCAACTTTGTTATCTTTCCTGTCTATTGGATCGACGAGGGCTTGGTACATAATTTGCTTAAGCTTCTGCAATTAGAGCCTTGAGATGCTCGTATTCTTTGCGACCAACCATTCCAGTTCCAATATAATTGGATAGTATATTTGGATCAAATTTACAAACCTCGTAAACAATGGAGTTAAGTAATATTTGGATCAAATTTCATTTCAATTTCATAAATGATGGATTGATCTTTCTAGAATATAGTTGGATAGTATTATTACAATGATCGTCTGGATCATGGTGTAGGTGCAACCTACTCCATAAGGTGTACTTGATATGTTTACCATGTATTTTGAGCATTGCTGGTGTGGTGCTTCATTACTTATGGAGTAGAGACTGAATCTCGACACCATGGTGTAATTAATCTGGAACTCAAAAGACTAAGTAACATATATATGTTCATAAGTTTCCGATTCAGTCCAAATGCTATTATTTTCTTGATTGATTGAGCTATATATGCTGGTAATTCTCTGGTTAATGGAACTTTGAATAGGGTTTTGATGCATCAAAAATGAGTTTAATATAAGAAATCATATTTCTACAATAGCTTCAGTTATTCAATATATGTACTGATTATTCATTATTCACTCAATCTATTATTCATTATTCACTCAATCTCGAGTTCCATTCTGTTTTAGTGGGACCATTATCACATATTCTTGTTCGTTTACTATACATGTAGTGTATGGATGGAGAATATAACCGAGTGATTCACCTTGCACTCAATACTATTCAGTGAATAGTATCATAACCTCAGATTTTATTGATAGGTTCTCCGAGGTTGCTAACCTCAGACTCGTGTGGTGGCACTGGCTAGACATCTCTGGTATTATCAATGCTCGTATTCTATCGAAAAAGACAACTTATGTTGCTTACCTAGTAGTAGGATTCAAAGAAAATTCGTATGGGCTGGATTCTACACCAACCGAAGTAACTGTTGAAATCGGAGACCAAGTGTCAAGGAGTATTGTTTGTTTATGTCCAGACAGCACTAAGATATTAAGTCCAAGGTGGGGTGCAGTTGATGGAGAAGAACGAGTACCACATCACAGGGCTGATGGGTGGATGGAGATTGAACTAGGTGATTTCTACAATGACGAAGGGGATGATGAAGTAAAGATTTCTTTAAAGAATGTGGACTGTGGTTACTCTAAGCGCGGCCTCATTATCGAAGGGGTAGAAGCAAGGCCTAGAGAGTAAGGTCTATGATATCTTGCGACTTGTTTGTGTCTAGATTTCGTATACCCTTTGTTGTAACATCAAGTTGATCTTTTGTAAACCCCTACTAGTGAACTTACCTCACTTATGGTATCTAATGCGAAAGGGGGAGGTATGTAATGTGCTATGTTATTTTAGTACAAAATATGTTGTTCTTTGGGAAAAAAAGTTTCAGAGAGCCTCGTTGAAATGGCATTGGAGAGTAAAATATCTCTTTAATTTTACATTTATCTAGAGTAGTTTTTCATTTATGCAGTTATACTGACTTGTACCAGGGAAGAATAGAAAACCATCAAAACGCGGTTGTATTTTCTGGGAAGAATAGAAGCAACAATGGAAGGAAGTAGTACTATTTTTCTCTCCATGCCCGAAGGAGTTATCTCAACCATTCTTTCACTCACATCTCCTAAGGATACATGTAGATTCGCTATTGCTGCTCCAATCTTCAAATTGGCCGCTGAAGCTGATAGTGTTTGGGAGAAGTTTTTGCCACCTGATTATCAAGAAATAATTTCGCGGTCTGTTTCTCCAGTTTATTGCTTTTCCAAGAAACAACTCTATTTTCGTCTATGTAAACCAATTCTTATTGATGGACGTACCAAGGTAAAAATCCAATTCAACAGTAAATAGATATAGTCTTTAATTCATTAAAGCATCTCCGACTGTGTCCTCTGTAATAAATCTCTAAAAAAAAGATTGTTATAGAACAACAAAGCACTTGAAATCATATATTTTATTACTTCTTTTAAACTCTTTTTTTTTTCTTATCCCTATTTTTATGGATCCAGGGGCTCCTGCGCACATTGGGCTGGTGGGGGTCCAGCGCACGTGTCTCAGCCGTTAGATTTGATCCGACGGCTCATATCAATTGGATGTGAAATGCCTTTTAATTCAAAGTTTTGGCTCCTTTTGAATCTCCTTTAAAATTGATATGATATGAGCTGTTGGATCAAATCCAACGGCTGAGATACGTGCACAGGACCCCCTCCAGCCCACTGTGCGTAGGAGCCCCCCTGGATCCTATTTTTATTGGACCTTAGACTGCAGGCATTGAGAATTATTGCGAATGTGGTGAAATGTCTACTAATACTCCGATTTCTACAGAGTTTCTGGCTGGATAGATCATCTGGGAAGAAATGTAATATACTTAATGCGAGACATCTACGGTTCACTAGGGGAGATGAGCCTGTGAGACATCCACGGATCACTGGGGGACGTGAGCTTCAGCATAGGGAATGGAAATCCATGCCTGAATCAAGGTAAATGTAGCGAATTAAGTACAGATGGATCGTATTTGAATTCAATGTTGTATTAGTATACAATGGATGACTCAACGCTAATTTCATTGATAGGTTCTTAGAGGTTGCTAGGCTCACACTAAGGTGGCTAGAAATCCATGGCAAATTCAACACCCGAATTCTATCGCAAAAGAAAAATTATGTTGCCTATCTGATTGTAAAGTTCGAAAAGAAATGGTATGGGCATTATTCTACGCCATTTGTAGTAGTTGTCGAAATTGGAAACAAAGTGTCAACAAATTTGGCCCTTTTATGTCCAGACCACACTGAGATATTGAAGTGGCCGGGTACGGTTGATGGAGAAGTACGAATTCCACGCTGTAGAGCTGATGGATGGATGGAGATTGAACTAGGTGATTTCTACAATGACCAAGGAGATGATCAAGTAGAGATTTCTCTAAGGAATGGGAGCTGCAGTTGTGGGCTTAATATTGAAGGCATCATCCAAATCATCCAAATTTTTATCCGGAATTCTAATTGGCGAGGAAACGAGTGAGGGATGGGGTGCAACCCTCCATCCCCCTCGAGATGTTATTGGAAAACTTGATTTTATTGGAAAACAATATGGTTTCAGTCAAGATCAAAGTCTAAGTGTAAGTTTGTGGTCACTTGTGATGTAAGTTTTTTTTTTTTTTTTTTCACTCAACAAGGTGCTATTGGCGTATGTATGCAAGATGAAGCGGGTGTATTTTGGCTCAATGTGCTTAATAATGTAGGTAGAGTTCTTAGTAGTACCATGGCAGATACTTTTGCAGTAAATGCCATCCTTATGCTTGTCCAATCTCGTGGATGGTGGCAAGGTTTGATGCTCGGAAATTCTAACACTCTAAATGGGATTATCAATGAAGTAGATGGAGCGGATTCATATTATATTAAATGGGTTTAGAAGCTTATTATATAAAATATTAAACTTCTTTTGAAGTTTAATGGGTTTTGGTTATGTAAATATACTAGAGTATGCTTTGTGTCGTTGGCATTCCACATAATTTTATTTTTACTAATTATTTTGTATTGAACGGCTCCGTCACTATTCTCATTTTCGCTCTCAATCAGTATTGAAGTGTAAGTCTATTCTAAGTATAAGCCTATTCAATCAAATTTAAATCAGTTGGGGGGAAATTTAAACGCCGAGAATGAGTTCTCCCTCAATCTTTGAATTCACCAAAAGATGAAATTTAGGATTTTTGTTTAAATGTGCATTAAGATGCCTGATTCATTTTTTCTAGTATGATCGATCCGTCTCATTGCTTTTAAAAATATTGAAAAATATTAAATACGTGAAATACATCACACATTTTTTAATTATAAAATATATATTTCTAAGAAAATTCCAAATATTTCAACTTTTCCAACCATTGACCATACATGAAAATAAACATGAATTCTAGAGAGTCAGACGTAATTACCCTTTTGCCCCTCCTTTTGTTGTGGTTATATTTAAAGAGTGTTTAAAGGAGAGGGGCAAAAGTAGGGCTGAAAACCGAACCATCGGTTCGGTTTTTCACCTAAACCGTGAACCGAACCAACCTAGGTCGGTTTTAAAATTTTCAAACCGAAACCGAACCGACCATTAACAAAACCGATCCGAAACCGAACCGATTCTAATTTATGCAAACCGTAACCGAACCGAACCGACTAAAATTGAACCAAAACCGAGATAAAACCGAACCGACCGACTATTTTAAACATATTATATTATTTATATATAAAATGTATATTATTTATTATATATATTCGGTCGGTTCGGTTTGGTCGGTTAAAATCACATATAAACCGAAAACCGAACCGACCACTTCGGTTTTTAATTTTTTAAAACCAAAATCGATCCGAACCGAATTTAAACCGAACCGATTGGTTCGGTTTTGATCGGTTCGATCGGTTTAGTCGGTTTGATCGGTTTTTTGTTCAGCCCTAGGCAAAAGTGTAAAAAAATCCACCCAGGTATGAAAACCAGGCAGCAAGCCAGGCCAGGCCGCCTAGAAGGACTTGGAAAACAAATTCAATTTGATTGGATGGGCGAGTTTCAAACTTACTAGCCAATAGAATGCCAAAGCTTGGTATGCAAGCATCCATTTAGCATCATTATGAACTAAAGGTGCGTTTGTTTGCCTGAAGGAAAATTACAAATGAAATTTTCATATATTTGGTTGTAAAATTAGACATGGAAATTTTGTTAAATCATGCCCATTTCCCCACCATTAGCATAAACTTTTGCTCAACTCCCCCAAGCAAAATTTGGCCGTCTCTTGAACCAAACATACCCTGAACAAAGACTTAGGTGTTTTTCAGGTGTTTAAAAGCTACCTTTCAGCTGGAGTTTGGAAGTTCCAAAAGAGCTTATGATTTATGAATGAGTTGTTTGTTTTACTTCTAAAAAAGTTGTTGATTAAATCTAGAAGTTTTAAAATTAAAAGGTGTTGGCACGGAGTTGTTTGACATTTTTGTCCAACACCAAGGATTGTGATTTCATTTTTCGAGTTAATTTCAGTCCCTTGATTTTATGAAATATTTCATTTTGGGTAGAAAAAACGTAAAAAATTTGGTGGTTGTGATATCGAATTTAATAATATAAGTTATGCATTTTAAACTCTAAAATATTATATAAAAAGTCTCACATGACTCGTAGTGTTATGCAGACTACATATTACATAAGAATCACTCACATAGAAAACTTTTGATACTAATGTTAAAATATACAGAGTTAAAAATATATTTTTTTTTTTCTTAGAAAAATTTTGACATATTTCAGATTTCTAAAGAGATTTCGGTAACTTCAAAATAGGAAATATTTAGTGAAATTTTGACATATTTCGAGAAATCACATTCCTTGCTTACCACTCACCACAAACTACCAACATTAACCTTCTTTTTCATTTATTTTCTCTTCTCCAAACACCATTGAAATCTCTTTCTACCACCACCATAAACCATCCAATGTCACTACATGTTCCTTATAAAACTCAAACAATTGAAGGAAGATAAAGAGGAGGAGAGGATGGGAGATTGGTGGTGGCAACATTTCTAGCATGATAGAAATGAGATGAAGAAGCGGGGACGGTCGGTTGAGAAAATAGATGATAAAGTGTTGAGTGTGTTAACTACATGATTCAGTAGCAACAAGGACTTCACTGCATTATTAAGTAGCAATAATTAAGTAGCAATAAGGACTGTGAGGATTCTAGGGAAATAAATATGATAACAGAATCCATAAATATGAAAACATAATCCCATAATTCTAACACTCCCCCTCAAGTTGGAGCATGGATATCGCACATGCCTAACTTGTCTAAAGAGTCGTAAAACGCCTTGATGGCTACAACTTTAGTAAGGACATTAACTAGTTAATTTTAAGACTTCACAAACAGAAAGATAATAATTTTCGCTTCAAGTTTCTATTTGATGAAGTGTTTGTCAACCTCTACGTGTTTTATTCGATCATGTTGAACCGGTAGTTGATGTATTATAACAGTACAAATTCATTGTATATTTGGCGTTAACACCTAAATCCCTCAACAAGTTTCTCAACCAAAATAACTCACATACCCCAAAAGTCATTCCTCTGTACTCAGTTTCTGCACTAAATCTTGCTACTACCGGTTCTTTTTTACTTTTCCAAGTCACAAGGATTCCCCCTACAAATGTTAAGTACCCGAAAGTAGATTTTCTATTGTCTGCTGAACCTGCCCAATCTGCATCAGTATAGCTTTTCTACCTTCAAGTGATTATGTTTGGTGAATGGTAACTCTTACCCAAAGCAGACTTCAAATACCTCAATATGCGTTCCACAACATCCATGTGAGGTTTAAGAGGATCATGCATAAAGTGACTCACTACACAAATCGCATAAGCAATATCTGGCCTGGTATGCGACAAATAAATTAATTTCCCCACAAGCCTCTGGTACTTCCATTTGAAATAGCTTGTGATTTTGCTCAATAAGAGTATCAACAGGCTTACATCCAAGCATCCATGTTTCAGTTAATAGATTGAGATTGTATTTCCCTTGAGATAAGAAAATACCATAGTTCAATCGAGTTACTTTCATCCCAAGAAAGTATTTCAAGTCACTGAGCTGTTTCATCTCGAATTATGAGGCCAAGTGTCGTTGTAAACTATCAATATCATGCAATTTTTTTTTTTAATTTATGATTTAGTATTGGAGGATTTCTCCCTAAAACCTCGAGAAAACCTGGGGTTTATTATTGAATTTCCAGTGAAATTTTTGTATACCATATATTTTTTTGTAAGCTAATTTGTAGAAACATTTGAATTTGTTCAGAGTTTTTGGCTGGATAGATGTAGTGGGAAGAAATGCTATATGGAAACTGCGAGACATCTTCGGATCATTTGGGGAGAAGAGAGTGTGTATTGGACATGGAAATCCATGCCTCAATCAAGGTAAACAAAGGAGTTTTTTTTTTTTTTTTGGAAAGCAAACCCTTAACCTTTATATTAATAATAAGAAATCAAGTACAGAAACGGAAACACCACTGCAAGGTTTTTACACATCTCATGAATCTTTAACATCGGTATGTTAATTACCATCTTCTTTGTTTTGGAATAGATGTTTTGGATTATACTCTATGTATTTTTTATTACTTTTCTTATGTCTATTGGATAGACAAGGGCTTTGTACATAATTTGCTTCAACTTCTGCTATTAGAGCCTTGAGATACTCATGTTATTTGTGACCAACTTTGTTACCTTTCCTATGTCTATTGGATCGACGAGGGCTTGGTACATAATTTGCTTCAGCTTCTGCTATTAGAGCCTTGTGATGCTCATATTCTTTGTGACCAACCATCCCAGTTCCAATATATTTGGATAGTATATTTGGATCAAATTTACAAACCTCATAAACAAAGGAGTTAAGTAATATTTGGATCAAATTTCATTTCAATTTCATAAATGATGGATTGATCTTTCTAGAATATAGTTGGATAGTATTATTACAATGATCGTCTGGATCATGGTGTAGGTGCAACCTACTCCATAAGGTGTACTTGATATGTTTACCATGTATTTTGAGCATTGCTGGTGTGGTGCTTCATTACTTATGGAGTAGGGACTGAATCTCGACACCATGGTGTAATTAATCTGGAACTCAAAAGACTAAGTAACATATATATGTTCATAAGTTTCCGATTCAGTCCAAATGCTATTATTTTCTTGATTGAATGAGCTATATATGCTGGTAATTCTCTGGTAAATGGAACTTTGAATAGGGTTTTGATGCATCAAAAATGAGTTTAATATAAGAAATCATGTTTCTACAATAGCTTCAGTTATTCAATATATGTACTGATTATTCATTATTCACTCAATCCATTATTCACTCAATCTCGAGTTCCATTCTGTTTTAGTGTGACCATTATCACATATTCTTGTTCGTTTACTATACATGTAGTGTATGGATGGAGAATATAACCGAGTGATTCACCTTGCACTCAACACTATGCAGTGAATTGATACTCATAAATGTATCATCTCAAATTTTATTGATAGGTTCTCCGAGGTTGCTAACCTCAGACTCGTGTGGTGGCTAGACATCTCTGGCACTATCAATGCTCGTATTCTATCGAAAAAGACAACTTATGTTGCTTACCTAGTAGTAGGATTCAAAGAAAATTCGTATGGGCTGGATTCTACACCAACCGAAGTAACTGTTGAAATCGGAGACCAAGTGTCAAGGAGTATTGTTTGTTTATGTCCAGACAGCACTAAGATAGTAAGTCCAAGGTGGGGTGCAGTTGATGGAGAAGAACGAGTACCACATCACAGAGCTGATGGGTGGATGGAGATTGAACTAGGTGATTTCTACAATGACGAAGGGGATGATGAAGTAAAGATTTCTTTAAAGAATGTGGACTGTGGTTACTCTAAGCGTGGCCTCATTATCGAAGGGGTAGAAGCAAGGCCTAGAGAGTAAAGTACAAAGGTTGAATCATTTCCTCCTTAACAAAGGAGACGGGGATAAAAACAAGAGGTTTCTTCTTTGGCCGATACTAGTTGAAGATTTCTATAGGCCTAGTAATCATGTTCACTCTCACTAGAATTCTCTTTCTTGTGAGAGTTTGTTTGTTTGTTTGTTTTTTTTTTTTTTTTTTTTAGCTTTCGTTTCATTTGTATAAAGGTTTTGGGGTCCTTAAAACCCAGCTCGCTTTCCAAAAAAAAAAAAAAAAACATCAAATTGATCTTTTGTAAACCCCTACTAGTGAACTTACCTCACTTATGGTATCTAATGCGAAAGGGGGAGGTATGTAATGTGCTATGTTATTTTAGTACAAAATATGTTGTTCTTTGGGAAAAAAAAAAGTTTCAGAGAGCCTCGTTGAAATGGCATTGGAGAGTAAAATATCTCTTTAATTTTACATTTATCTAGAGTAGTTTTTCATTTATGCAATTATAATGACTTATACCAGGGATGCAACTTAATTGTGACAGCAACTGGAACCGACGAGCCAAACATAACTTCAGGGAAAGCTTGGACAAGCACATCTTCGATTAGTCATGGTTTGAGGTCATGTCCAATCCAATTTTTTTTTATCATGCCTGATGGTAGTTCAAGTCTTTGGCATACATTAAGTAATTAGATATTCAGGCTGGACTTCCCCAAACCAGGTCTCATTCTGCTCTTCCCCGCGACACTGAAGTAGTGAGGCCTAAATGGTGAATAGCTGAAGTACTAGGAAAACTTAGTTTTCTGTCAAGTAACACAAACCGAAATAACACACCAACCCCTCGTAACATGACAAAAATCCAATATGACCTAACCCATTGCCGCCCTAGATAAATGTCCCCATCGACTTAGCATTTTAAAATTTGTGGGAGGCAACTACCTGCAAAGACTTCACAACTAGCAAAGACTTGGGTATAGATTCCACCAAGAAAAACTTTGCAAGTGTAAATGAAACTTCCTATACACAAACCTTTCCGTAATAAAAAAGAAGAAGCATCAAATGCATCATCGTCAAAACACTGTCTGTGTTTTCTGGTAAGGAGAGAAGCAACCAACAATGAAAGGAAGTAGTAGTACTAGCTTTCTCTCCATGCCCGAACCAGTTATCTCAACCATTCTTTCCCTCACATCCCCTAAGGATACATGTAGATCAGCTACAGTTGCTTCAATATTCCGTTCAGTGTACGAAGCTGATCACGTTTGGGAGAAATTTTTGCCACCTGATTATAAGCAAATACTTTCACGGTCTGTTTCTCCAATTTATTACTTTTCCAAGAAACAAATCTATTTTCGACTCTGCAAACCGACTCTTATTGATGGATATACCAAGGTAAAAAATCTATCTCGATCTGCATCTTATTTAACAGGGAATATGTATAGTTTTCTATTCAGTAGGCATCTCTAACCAATCCCCTGAGTTTCATTTCTCAAATCCCCTTTGTCAGCCTCCACAGACAGGCACCAAATAGTGCAAGTCAACCCCATAAAATTTAGTTTGAGACTGAAAAAAAAAAAAGAATTATTTGCACTAATGGTCTGATTTTTACAGAGTTTTTGGCTGGATAGATCTACTGGGAAGAAATGTTACATACAAAATGCAAGGCATCTTCGGATCACTCAGGGAAATGACCCTCAGCATTGGGATTGGGAATCCATGGCTGAATCAAGGTAAACACGATTAATTGTTCATATACAATGTATGGATCTTAACAGAATATCGACATGTATTTGGAAACACATTGATGTGGCATTCGTAGGAAATAGAGACCGAATCTCTTTACTTAGACTAACAAAAAATTACAATTCATGCTGATATGTGTATTTCATTGATAGGTTTTTAGAGGTTGCTAAGCTCAGAGAGGTGTTGTGTCTAGACATCCATGGAAAAATCAATGCTCAGGCTCTATCCCAAAAGACTACTTACAATGCTTATCTGATCGTGGGATTCAGAAAACACTGGTATGGGCTCAGTTCTACTCCAACTGAAGTAACTGTTGAAATTGGAAATAAAGCGTCGATGAGTATGGCCCTTTTATGTCCAGACCACACCGAGATATTGAAGTGGGGTACAGTTGATGGAGAAGTACGAATGCCACACCATAGAGCTGATGGGTGGATGGAGTTGGATTTGGGTGACTTCTACAACGATGATGGAGATGATGAAGTAAAGATTGCTGTAAGGAATGCAAATTCCAGTTACTCTAAACATGGACTAATTGTTGAAGGCATCGAATTTAGGCCTAGAGAATAGGGGGTTTATAATCTCTAGTGACTTGTTTGTATCCAAATATTGCATACTCTGTATCAATACCAACTTTGTATTTAAAAAAATTGTTTGTCTCCATCGTGCTACCAACCAACATATCCATCGATTTCACAGACAGCAAAGACTTGGGTAAAGATCACTCCAAGAAAAACTTGGGAAGTGTAAATGAAACTTGCTATAAAAAACCATCAAAATGCGGTTGTATTTTCTGGGAAGAATAGAAGCAACAATGGAAGAAAGTAGTACTATTTTTCTCTCCATGCCCGAAGGAGTTATCTCAACCATTCTTTCACTCACATCTCCTAAGGATACATGTAGATTCGCTATTGCTGCTCCAATCTTCAAATTGGCCGCTGAAGCTGATAGTGTTTGGGAGAAGTTTTTGCCACCTGATTATCAAGAAATAATTTCGCGGTCTGTTTCTCCTGTTTATTGCTTTTCCAAGAAACAACTCTATTTTCGTCTATGTAAACCAATTCTTATTGATGGACGTACCAAGGTAAAAATCCAATTCAACAGTAAATAGGTATAGTCTTTAATTCATTAAAGCATCTCCGACTGTGTCCTCTGTAATAAATCTCTAAAAAAAGATCGTTAGAGAACAACAAAGCACTTGAAATCATATATTTTATTACTGCTTTTAAACTCTTTTTTCTCCTTATCCCTATTTTTATTGGACCTTAGACTGCTGGCATTGAGAATTATTGCCAATGTGGTGAAATGTCTGTACTAATACTCTGATTTTTACAGAGTTTCTGGTTGGATAGATCATCTGGGAAGAAATGTTATATACTTAATGCGAGACATCTACGGTTCACTAGGGGAGATGAGCCTGTGAGACATCCACGGATCACTGGGGGACGTGAGCTTCAGCATAGGGAATGGAAATCCATGCCTGAATCAAGGTAAATGTAGCGAATTAAGTACAGCTGGATCGTATTTGAATTCAATGTTGTATTAGTATACAATGGATGACTCAACGCTAATTTCATTGATAGGTTCTTAGAGGTTGCTAGGCTCACACGGAGGTGGCTAGAAATCCATGGCAAATTCAACACCCGGATTCTATCGCAAAAGAAAAATTATGTTGCCTATCTGATTGTAAAGTTCGAAAAGAAATGGTATGGGCATTATTCTACGCCATTTGTAGTAGTTGTCGAAATTGGAAACAAAGTGTCAACAAATTTGGCCCTTTTATGTCCAGACCACACTGAGATATTGAAGTGGCCGGGTACGGTTGATGGAGAAGTACGAATTCCACGCTGTAGAGCTGATGGATGGATGGAGATTGAACTAGGTGATTTCTACAATGACCAAGGAGATGATCAAGTAGAGATTTCTCTAAGGAATGGGAGCTGCAGTTGTGGGCTTATTATTGAAGGCGTCGAAATAAGGCCTAGAGTATAAGGGTTTATGATCTCTTGTGACTTGTTTGTATTTAGATTTTGCAGACAACAATCCCCTTTGTAACAAACTTACCTAAGTTTTGGTATCTAAACTCAGAAGAAAAAAAATGCGAGCTTATCGAAAGGGATATTAGAGTGGAAAGCATTGATTTACTTTGTAGGTATTTATTACCTGCAGTAGGGGTGCAACTTGGGAGGGCCAAACCAAAACTGTAAGCCCAACATAAGAGGGCTATAACGCTGACTATAGGCTTCGGTTGAAGTCTGTAATGCTTGGTTGGGTTGGGCTTAGAAACAAATATGAGGTTCTTCTTCAAATTGGGTACGTACCGAACATCATTCAAAACCCGAACAGGTTCATTATGCAGCTTCAACTTGATTTTACCTATCCAAACAATTTTGCATTTATCATTGTTGCACATATGGACAACACCTCCATCCATCTCTCTAAAATTAGATAACTAATCCCTACGAGGATGCATATGACTTACCAATGCTGAACTTGCATACAGAGAAAATGCATCCTCATCTTCATCCACATTGTGCACCACATTCACATCTGTCCTTTCCTTTTCCTTTTTGATTACAACTTTCAACTTTTCCCAGTCATCCTTTCAATGACCATTCTCATGACAGTAGACACATTCATCTTTCGGCAAAAACCTTCTGTGCACATATTTTCTTCTCGATTGTGATCTTCCTCTACTACCAGCATTCTTATTTTCTGATCTTCCCCTTACAACCAATACTTTAGAAGTTGCATCCCTATGGATCTTGAGATCCTTCCTTCTGTACTCATAATTGAATAATGCCGTAACAACTTCATCATAATTCAAATATTTTTTTCCCGCTAACATAATTGTTACTAGATGTTCATATTCTTCAGGAAGGGAATTCAAAAGACCCAAAGCCTTATGATTTTCTGGAAAATCTTCTTCCAAATTCAATAGGTCGGCAACAAGCCAACTCATCCAAGTCCTTCGACAGATTGATCCCGTGTCTCATATTCATACGAAAAATTTGTTTTGCCAGGAAAATATTATTCTGGATGCTCTTTGTCATATACTTGTCCTCTAACTTTTTCTAGAGTACTTTAGCAACAATTTTTTCATTACGAAGTACTTTTGCTCCATTGCCAAACACAACTGTAATTGACCCGCATGCTTGCCGATTCAACTTGTTCCAGACTTTATCGGTTATCTTCTCTGGTTTATCACCAAGAGCATCATCCAAATCATCCAAAATTTTATTTTCCAAAACATCTAGAACATTGCATTGCCATTAGGGGTGGGCATCCCATCCCACCCCTAATAAAGCAAGCCTATTGCAATGGATATTAGAGTGGAGACCATTGATTTACTTTGAAGGTATTACCTGCAGTAGGGGTGCAACTTGGGAGGGCCAAACCGAAACCGTAAGCCCAACACAAGAAGGCTATAACGCAGATTATAGGCTTCGGTTGAAGTCTGTCCAATCTAGTTCTTCTATGGTACGCCCAATGCTTGCTTGGCTTGGGCTTAGATTGAGTATTTTGATATTCAGGGTCGGTCACCAGACCCAGCATGTTTCAGTTCTACAAGCTGGAATCTCATTTTTGTTGAATGAATGTGCAACAATATGGTCACACATGTCTCATTCATGTCGACATCTGCCACCATTCTTTACCTACCTCAAATAATATATATAAACTTGGCATTAGCGTCAAATGTGTAATATATATCTCCGTATCTCTACAAAGCTAACTAAGTGCAGTGTATGGTTTCTATTAATTTTGTTTGGACAAGTGGTTCTGCGGCAGCAATGGTGAACAACGTCGAGTTTTTCAGTTTGCCAGAAGATTGCATTTCAACAATTTTCTCACTCACTAGTCCACGAGATGTGTGTAGCTGTTTACCTGTATCATGGGCCATGAAAGCCGTGGCTGATTCCAACATTATCTGGGAGAGTTTCTTGCCATCTGATCATGAGAAACTGGTATCAGATTCAGTTTTTCCTATTCATTTTTCTTCGAAGAAGGAGCTCTATTTTCGTCTCTGTGATCCCATACTCATTGACATGGGCAAGAAGGTATGTTTTCGGCACAATTAACAGTACCATAGATAAGAAATTAGGAGGAGTCAAACAAATTTAATCAAATTATAAATTTACATAGCTTGTCTGGCTATATTCCACATACCATATAAAACACAAATTTCTTTAATATTGTATCTACATTAATCACAATTTTTTGTTATTATCATTTTGTTGTTCTTATTTATGGAAAATAGCACACTAGGATCAATTTACAAAAGCAATTTTTATTTATTTTGGGTTTCTCCTGTGTGTTAATCATGATTATCAATTTTGGTTGCAGAGCTTCTCATTGGAGAAATCAAGTGGAAAAAAATGTTACATGTTGAGTGCAAGGGAGCTTTCTATTACATGGGGAAGCAATCCACTCTACTGGACCTGGAAACCAACACCTCAGTCAAGGTATAATTACCACCAAATTCATCAATGATCGCGCGTGAAAATGAAAAAAAATGAATACCATACTAATTTTTTATATAGATTTCCAGAGGCAGTTGAGCTGAGAACCATCAGCTGGCTGGAAATCCATGGCAAGATCAGAACTAGCATGTTATCACCGAAAACAATTTACGTGGCATATATAGTCATTAAATTTGCTGATCGAGCTTATGGGCTTGACTTGATTCCGTCTTACATATCAGTGGAACTAGGTGACTATAAATGCATTAGTACTACATGCTTACGCGGCCAACAGAATCCTAAAGAGAAGTTGGAGCACCTCTGCTATCAGAATCGGATGCAAGTACTAAGATCAAGGGTGACTGAAGGGGATGAGCGAGTCCCACAACCGCGAAAAGATGGATGGATGGAGGTTGAGTTAGGGGAGTTCTTCATCAAGGATGGAGACGAAGGAGAAGTGAAGATGAGTTTGATGGAAATTAAGGGAGATCATTTGAAAGGTGGGCTTATAATTGAAGGAATTGAAGTCAGGCCTAAATTGTAATACCAACTAAAAGATTGAAAAAGTTATAGTTTCTTTATAATTTTTTAATCGAATTTCATCACAATTTCAAGATCAGAAGACTGAGTTTTGAGTTTTGTAATTCATTTCTTGTTGTACAAAGCTGGGAACAATATCGTTTCTATATATAACGAATTTACTGTTCCACGTCTACTCTATGCACCAAATTATTGGTTAGAAGGAATGTTCTAACCAATATGTTGATGAATGAGGCTAGGAAATCAGGTTTTGTAACATGTTTTGCAATCAGGATGATGTAGCATCGTTAGAGGAGTTTTTTACAACCTCGAGATACACATAAAATCTTTAAAAATTTCATCATTCTTTCTAGATCTTGACACATCATCTTGGTTGCAAAAATCTTATTTCCTAGCATTTTTGATATGTTGATTGTGTACAACTTCAAAAACAAACAAAATGTTTTGTTAGAATTTCTAAATAAACAAAACAATTGCTAAATTTTTAGTCCCTTGAATTGTGCCCGGCTTAGGCAATCCCAAAGTTGCCTAAGGTTGGGCTGGGCCTGAGCTCCAATAGTCGACGGTGGAAACGAATTCTTGTTGGACTTACCGAACCCGGCATGTTTCAGCTCTACCAAATTGGGCCCAATTTTTGTTGAATGAAATTGCAAAATGTGGTCACATTTGTCTCATCAATGATGTCTGATACGCAGATACGTATGCCACCATTCTTTGCCTCAAATTAGCCCAGCATTACCAGCAGACTCTGGGAAGGTCAAGCAAACATTATCCCTAATAGTAATGAGGCTTTTGGGGAATAAAAAAACCCCACACCACCTAGGCTCAAATGGAAGGTTTGATAGGTGGTGTTTAAGTTGGAGACAATATCGTTGCTATGTATAATGGATCAAGAGGTTCGTGAAAGTGCACGTGCGACGCAACAATAGAATTGTGTCCGGCTTAGGCCATCCCCAAAGTTGCCTAAGGCTTGGGCTGAGCCTGAGCTCAAGTAGTCGATGGCAGAAACAAATTCTTGTTGGAACCCGGCATGTTTTAGCTCTACCAAATTGGGTCCAATTTTTATTGAATGAAAGTGCAAAATGTGGTCACATTTGTCTCATCAATGATGTCTGATATGCTGATACGTGTGCCGCCATTCTTTACCTCAGATTAGCCCAGCATTACCACCAGACTCTGGGAAGGTCAAGCAAGCAATGCTTTACGAGTACTAATCAAACTTATCGACTTGTTCCTCTGCCACTTAATCCACATTATATAGCCACATCTTCCCAGTGTATGTAAGTTCATCCGTCGTTGCTAAGCTCTAGTTAAGCACTGTGAGTTGTTTGCATCAATTTTGTTCCAATAGTTAATCAAGCTGCAGTGATGGTGGATGATGTTGAGCTGTTCAATACTTTGCCTGGAGACTGCGTTACTACAATTCTTTCCCTCACAAGGCCGCGAGATGTGTGTCACTGTTCACCTGTATCATGGGCTATGAAAACTGCGGCTGATTCGAACATAATATGGGAGAGTTTTTTGCCATCTGAATATGAAAAACTTGTAGCAGATTCTCTTTCTCCTATTCAGTTTTCATCGAAGAAGGAGCTCTATTTTCATCTCTGTGATCCCATACTCATCGACATGGGCAAGAAGGTAGGATATACATGTTTTTGCTATATGAACATAAATGACATAAAATCATAATTAGAGTCAATATTATGTTTTATTTATTGTGCTAAACATGATCATATTTAATTTTGATTGTAGAGCTTCTCATTGGAGAAATCAAGTGGAAAGAAATGTTACATGTTGAGTGCAAGGGAGCTTTCTATTACATGGGGAAGCAATCCACTCTACTGGAGCTGGAAACTAATACCTCAATCAAGGCAAATTACACCTAAAATTCATCAATCATACATTTAAGATGAAAAACTATGCCTACTGATCATTTTGTTTATATAGGTTTCCTGAGGCAGTTGAGCTCATAACCATCAGTTGGCTAGAAATCCATGGCAAGATTGATGCTTCCATGTTATCGCCAAAAACAACATATGCTGCTTATCTAGTCATAAAGTTTGCTGATCGAGCGTATGGACTTGACTTAATTCCGTGTTACATATCAGTTGAACTAGGTGAGTACAAATGCATTGGTACTGCATGCTTACGCGGCCAACAAAGTCATAAACAAAACTTGGGGCGCCTCCTCTTTCAGAACCGAACAGAAGTACTAAGATCAAGGGTGAATAAAGGGGATGAGCGAGTCCCACATGATCGAAAAGATGGGTGGATGGAGGTTGAATTAGGGGAGTTCTACATCAATGATGGAGATGAAGGAGAAGCCAAGATGAGTTTAATGGAGATCAAGGGAGATCATTTGAAGGGTGGGCTTATAATTGAAGGCATTGAAGTGAGGCCTAAATTACATTGTAACAATGAAATCATAATTTCAAGAATATAAGATTGAGTTTTGTAATTATTTTTGTGAAGATATGTCTAATTTCGAACAAAAACCAAGTCTCAATAATTTGAAGTAACATGCTAAAATAAGGAAAATTTACAACTACATAGCAAATTCACAAGGTACTACTGTGGATAAACACATAGAAAATTTAGGCTCATGGATAACTCGAGGACACCCTACTCGAGGCCCGTGGATCCTCTATAATATTTTACAAAGTGGAACCATGGATGATGGGTTCACTTAATTACCAGAAAAACAGTGTGGATGATGATGCTCTGTTATGAAGCTCACCTGCTCAGAAGTTATACAAAGTCTTTGTTTAGTGTAAATTTGATAATGGTGGCTTGTAGGAATGGATCAACCATCAAGGTGTTTAAGGTTGGCAATTCTTATTGATGGAAATACAAAGGTAAAAATCAAATTCAACCCCACTATACATTAGAGAATCTGTAACCAAGTTGCCTGAATTCCATTTTCTAAATCCCCTTTGTTGGACAGGCAGTGCAAGTCAACCCCATAAAGTTTAGTTTGAAACCGTAGAAAAAAAAATTGTGCATGTCAAATTCATTATCAAAAGGCTTATTTGCACTAACACCCTGATTTTTACGGAGTTTTTGGCTGGATAGATCAACTGGGAAGAAATGTTACATACAAAATGCGAAACATCTTCGGATCACACAGGGAAATGAGACTCAGCATTGGGAATGGGAACCCATGCCTAAATCAAGGTAAAAACGATGAATTAACAACTGGATCGAATCTATTCAACTTCATATATAATATGTATGGATCTTACCAGAATATCGACATGCCTGCATTGGTATTTAGTCATGGGGTACTGATCCTTACCATGGTGCCAACAAGCTGGACTAACAACAAACTGAAATTTTTGCTGATATGTGTATCATCTCCTCCAATTTCATTGATAAGTTCTTAGAGGTTGCTAAGCTTAGAAATGTGTCTTGTCTAGACATCCATGGCAAAATCGACACTCGGACTCTATCACAAAGGACAACTTACACTACATATCTAATTGTAGGATTCCAAAAAGATTTGTCTGGGCTCAGTTCTACACCAACTGAAGTAACTGTGGAAATTGGAAATGAAGTGTCAACAAGTATGGTGCTTTTATGTCCAGACAACACCGGGATATTGGAGTGGGGTACAGTTGATGGAGAAGTACGAGTGCCACACCAGAGAGCTGATGGATGGATGGAGATTGAACTAGGTGATTTCTACAATGAGGAAGGAGATGATGAAGTAAAGATTTATGATGAAGGTGTAGAAATAAGACCTACGATTTTGCATAAAAATCAAACTGATGCATGTCTTTCGGGAATAAAATCAACTGGAAAGAAATGTTACATGTTGAGTGCAGGGGCACTTTCTATTACATGGGGAAACAATCAACGGTATTGAAGCTGGAAACCAACACCCGAATAAAGGTAAATTACATCCAAACTTCTCCATCACGCATGTAAAATAAAACAACATTGTACCGTACTAATTACTTTGATTATATAGATTTTCAGAGGCAGCTGAATTCAGAAACATCAGTTGGCTGGAAATCCATGGCAAGATGAATGCGTGCCTGTTGTCACCCAAAACAACAGTGGAGCTAGGAGATCGCAAGTGCATTAGCAAGGCATGGTTTTGTGGCCAACAGAGTCTTAAAGAGATATTGGAGCACCTCTACTTCCAGAATCAGATGCAACTATGCAAGTACTAAAATCAAGGGTGATTGAGGGGGATGAGAGGCTCCCAGAAGATCGAGAAGATGGATGGATGGAGATTGTATTGGGAGCGTTCTTCATCAATGATGGAGATGAAGGAGAAGTGAAGATCAGTTTGATGGAGATTAATGGAGATCACTTGAAGGGAGGGCTTATAATTGAAGGTATTGAAGTGAGGCCTAAATTGTAACTCTATCAGAAGAATTCTAGTTTCAGCATAATTTCAAGAATAGAACGATTGAGTTCTGTAATAATTATACAAAGATTTAGCATGCGAAAACAAAACAAGTCTCAATAATTTTAGCTAACACCGCACAAAGATATGATAAAGAAATTGAATAATGTCATAAGCTCCTACATTGTTCTGCTAGGGCTATGGTCAGTTCATATTATTGAACCCGTTTGGCAGATTTTCAAACCATACAAATACGCATTCCACTATTTGAGTTGCTAAACTTACCCGATGAAGAGCCAATATTTTGGTATTTTCTTCAGTCTACTACTCGAGGCCTTACTTCCATACCTTCAATGATAAGTCCTATCTTGTAAGTGGCCTGCACATTCCTTACGCTAATCAATACTTTTCCATCATCTCCATCTTTGTTGTAGAAACTGGCCACTTCAATCTCCATCCAACCATCATGTCTATTGCATAGCAGTTGCACTTCTCCCTCCACTGCATCCCATGTAAACCTTTCAGAGTAGTCGAGGCTCAAGAGGCCAATACTTGTTGACACCTGGTCACCAATTTGGACTCTTAGCTCAGTTGGTCTGGAACCAAGGCCTTCCCAGTGTTCTGCAAATCTTACTACAAAGTAAACAACATAAGTTGTTTCTGGAGATAGTATACAAGCGTTGACTTTTCCCTCTATGTTCAACCACCAAACATACTCAAGCACGGCGACCTCAGAGAATCTACAAGGGAATCAAGTCATTTATTTAGTTTGGAATTTTAATCAGTACTAGAGTTTTGATATCAAGAACATCAATTCATTACATTCTGATTCAACAATCACTTACCTCGATTCAGGTATAGAGTCCCAAACCCAGTAGTCATGAATAGTGTCTGCCCAGCAGATATCAAGTTGTCTCGCACTTATCATATAACATTTCTTCCCAGAAGATTTATCAAGCCAGAAGCTCTGAAACATATAAGTAAAAATTTCATAAAAACTTAATTTTTATCCACGAACTGGACGGGGTTAAAAATAAAGAACACTCAGCCGAATCATGGGTATTCAACTGCGATGCATATATAAGCATATCTATATAGAGTAATCCAGTATTTGAACACCAATGGCCAAATCCAAATGTTGGTTCCAACTTGTAAGTATTAGATTCGAGGTTTAGGCACATACCACAACCCCCCTCTCAGGATTCTAACCCCTTAATTGTTATTTGGGCAGAGCTATGTAGGAAGGTTATAAACAAAACAAATCAAATCAAATCAAACCGGTTAGCATGTTTTAGATTGAGAAACTTCTCAAAAATTTGAATATCTCCCTTAACTCAATGTTTTAGATATGAGTTTGAAGATGCTAATACCACTTAAAAAATTCTAATAAACCGCAATTTTATTTTAAAGACGAGTAGGGGTTTTATTGGAGTATAGAACCTCCTGCAGAGTTTTAACCTTGGATTGTGATACCACCGTCACAAGTCTACTAAATGATATACTAGGCCACAAGTCGACCCGCTGAGCTAGTACCATATTGACAATAAACCCAAATTTTGGGATCTCGGGTTTGCTAATTTTGGGAATGTATTATTTCCCTATGGTAGATGGTCTAATTGGTAACACTGTGCATAAGGTAAACAATGTGCTTTTCACTTCATAATCTAAATTGTATCAATGAATCTAGAAATCCAAATAAAAAATGAGACAAGGATCATTGTACCTTAGTACCTCCATCAACGAGCAATGGATCGCAGAGACGAAGATAGAGTTCTTTCTTCGAAGAAAACTCAATAGAACAATCAGACCTGGAAATTATTTCTTGATAATCAGATGGCAAAAATTTCTCCCAAACATTATCAGCTTCGCCAGCCAATTTGAAGATCGAAGCCACGACAGCTGATCTCCCTGTGTCCTTAGGAGTTGTGAGGGAAAGGATGTAAGAGATGACTCCTTCAGGCATAGATACAATGTCAGTAGTACTTCCTTCCATTGCTTAGTTTATCCTAGGATGATGTTCTTATCAAGGCTTTATTTGAAGGTGTTTACTTTACTTTTTTGAGTAAGTCGACATGTTTGTTAGTATTTTCAGATATTTTTTATGTTTTTAAATTTTTTATCTTTTTTTTTAAAACACAATCACAAACACTATCTATAGAAGGGGTAGAAGTGTAAAAATGTCAAAAAATTACTAACAAATATGGCTGACTGAAATTGTTGTACTTTCTTAGTTGCTAAGTCTTTGTTTAGTGTAAGTAATAAATGATGATTGGTAGGACAGATACTTAATTAGAAGATAAGCTTTACCTTTCTATTGGCTAGGAAATTTGGAACAAAATGCCAAAGCACCAAAAATAGCTTTACCCTTCATTTCCATTGTTTTTTGTCCATGTGACTTGATGATACATAAAATCGTCACTCGATCATGGCAATGCACGTGACTCAAATCATCATAAATGTTGAAAGGCCATTACAAAGGCTTAAGTCATCATAAATATTGATGGACCGTTATGAAGGAGATGAAGGCAGATGAAATCATTGGATAGTTTCTCCCAGTGAGGATGTTCTTATGAGGCTTTATTTGAAGGTTTTTATTTTACTTTTTTTTAGTAAGTCTAGTAAGGCATGTTTGTTAGTATTTTTTGATATTTGTTTTAGTGATTTTACACTTTTTATGCATTTTTTAAAAAATACAACCACAAACACTTCTATAAAAGGGATAGAAATGTAAAACATCTCAAAAAATGCAAAAAAAAAATACTAACAAACATGGTTGACTAGAATTGTTGTGCTTTCTTAGTAGTCTTTGCCAAGTCTTTGTTCAATGTAAGTAATAAATGATGATTCATAGGATATATACTTTTTTTTGGAAAGTGGTATAGATACTTAGAAGTGAATCTTTACCTTTCTATTGGCTAGGAAGTTTTGAACAAATACCAAAGCACCAAAAATAGCTTTACCCTTCATTTCCATTGTTTGTTGTCCATGTGGCTTGATAATACAAAAAATCATCACCTGATTATGGCAATGCACGTGGCTTAAATCATCATAAATATTAGAAGGTCGTTAAGAAGGCTTAAGTCATCATAAATATTGATGGACCGTTACGAAGGAAATGGAAGGAATCACTCTCATCTCAATGAAGGAAGAGATCGTTATAATAAACGTCTTTATTCATTGTGCCAACCGAGCTTAAGTCATGCACAAAACTGAATGCAATCATCAATTCACACATTACATAAGGTAAAGGAAAAAGTATGAGTAAGGGGTCTCGATTAGATGTCGATTCGACTATCCTATTTACACTATGCAACTTTAACTGAGCTTTGTCCAAATTTACTTTTTTCTTCAAACAGAGTTGCTGACTTAAGTATCGGAGTGCCTCCAACCACCAAAAAGGTGGTATCTGGCAGTCTAACATCTGTTATGCATGTCAAACTCACAGGAGGGCGATTTCTGGACGCATCATGGCCAATAGTGAGTCAGAATATAAGCTGGATAACATCATTAAAGGCCCTTACATCTAACATTTTGATTTTCGAATTTGCCTTCCATATTTCATATTTTTACAATTAAAATCAGCTCCCTCAAACCTTAATTAATGAACAGTATAAGGTGTATATTTTCAACCTGAATTTCAGTTGTCAATTTTGCCCTCGCCCAAATTAAACAATGTCCATCACATCCCATCCTATCCATCCTTCTTCATTATCTTACTCTTCTCCACCGCTGTCGGCCCTCTTCCTCTTTCTCTGTTTTGTGATCACCTACCCCCTCTTCTTACGTCCTTTTTTTTTTTTTAAATTGGGTCGTTGACCATTTTTTATTTATTTAGTAATCCATGCCCGAAGGCTACATAACTGACCCTATAGGGTTTACCAAATCAGGCCCGAAGGCTACAATATTGTTACCATTTAATATCCTCGTCGACTTACTTTCGCTCCGATCCATCGCCTCCACCTTGTATGAAGATTTGTTTTCGCTTCGCTCTAGTCCATCTAAGCAGCTACATTCAATACCCGAAGGCTTATCAACAGCGGAGCAAGTGTACTCTTAATAATCAGGTGAAAACTCACAAAATTGTTGAGTCTCGAACCCGCGACCTCTCACAAGGAGAGTGAATGTCCGACCAACTGAGCTACAATTGGTGACTCTATTCAAGTAGAGTTGCTAATTAAACCTCACCAATAACCAATATTTTGGTCAATTGGTGATGTTCACATAATTATTACATAATATACCTCCTAATTTATGTTTGTTAGTGTTTCAAATAGTGTATTTTAGTTTAATTATTTTATTTTTTTTGTATTTTTGTAGGATTTGGAGTTTAAATGAAAAAAGTGCATTAGCGTGGCGAATTTGGAAATTCATAGACAAATTGACGAAGTGGAGCGGGAGACACTCAAGCCAAAGATTAATAACGAGATATATGCCCAGCTTGGGTCGACTTTTAGGCAAGGTGATCATTTGGAAAACAACTGAACACTAAGCCAGAGTTCCACTGCATGTGTGCCATAAGTTACTGAAGTGGTTGGTAGAATGTCCACGTTCATTCACAGTCACAGCTTTGGTTGATGGAAATGTGAATGGAGTTGAGGGATGACATTGTCCATATGGTTCCTAACTACCTATACACAATCAACAAAAACCAATTTTGATGAGGAGAATCGGAGCGATTTCTGAGCGCGAAGATATATGTGCGTGTGAAGTGTGAGAAATTCAAGAAATTAATGCTTCTTGGGGCCCTTGCTAAAGACAAAACAAAAAGGAAATAGTAAAGATATGGAGGTTCTTGAGCCCACCTTTCAAGGGGTGGGACCCCTTTTGTTTACAATTTAAATTGGGCTTCTAATTGGGCTTAGGGTTTAGTTTCTTATTAACACAAATACGACAGTAGCCTTGGTTGACAATTGGTATTGGGTTTCCAATTTGGGGTTGCCAATAGGGAGTAGGGTTTTCTTTTACAATAGATACAACAAAAAAGAATACAGAGGGGGGGGGGGGGGGGGAAGAAGTTTTGGTTTTCTTTAGAACACAAGGACGGCAGGACGCACAACACCAAAAACTCAGCAGAAACGCAGACGCAACAGGACATAGAGTAGAGTGCAGCAACGCAGGATGCAACACAGCAACAGGAAGGCAGCTAAAATGCATGACTGCTACTCGACGTTGTCCAGCAGTGAAGATGCTTTCCAGCAGGGTGCACACCGTTGTTGCTGTCATCACCTTCACCATGTGTCACTAAACCCCACGCAAGGCGAAGAGAAGAACTCCTAGATGTAACGCACTTAATTGGTATTTGATTCGTTTTATGCTTTCACGATGAATAGTGGTATTTATGAATTTTCACTTGTATTTAATATATGAGTTTATGTTATTTTAGTGACAAAAATTTCATCAACTTCTTCGTAGATTATTATTCCGGTGCTTGTCTTTTTCTTCTCCATATAAGCTTAGTCACGCTTTTCTTATGTGTGGAATGTTTAAGGATCAATTAATTCCTATAGGTAAGTTATATATGATCGTCTTTTATTACGTTATTGTCTCTGGATATATCGTAAGTTTAGGATATCATGTATGACCAATCTTTGTGCTTTCTAGAAAAAGTGAAATCTAAAATCCATTTACATTAGAATATATTAGTGCATTAAAGATTATTTTTTTGATTATGTTGTTTGGGATGTGAAACACGTAATCGAGAAGTGAATCAATACTAGTTGGCGCGTGAAATCTAGGAGGGATTCTTGGAACCTTGTGGCTTCTCTAAACTTGATTTTTTTTTATTAAATTAAATTAAATTTCTTATTTTAAATTTGTTAGAATTTCTTACATTTAGTTTCGCATAGTTTTTTTTTCCTTGACCTTGTTTTGTAGATCGTTTTTCCTCGTGGGATCGATACCCCAATCTTTACTGCAATTGACCGCGTGTACTGTTTGGGCGTAATCAAATTTTGGCTCCGTTGCCGAGGAACAAGCGTCATTCTACAAGGGAGGTTTCAGGTATTATATTTCTTGCTCATTTTTTTATTTTATTTTTAGGTTTTAGGTCCAGTTTAATTTTTATTTTATTTCTATAATAAAAAAAACAAAATTGGAAAAAACAAAAAAGAACATTGGGGGAGTGTGAGTTGGAATAAAGACCACTTAGGGAGACTAATTAGGGTCCCAAATTTAGAACACCTACAAATTCACATTGAGACCAAATTAAGTCCTACTTCTAATTCTAACACCATGAGTAATCACGAAGATGACCATGTTCGGTCGCGAAAGGACTATCTCCACCCCACGCGCACTGCTACTCCATCATGTATCATGTTTGCACCAAATACACCAAAGCTAGATTTTAAGCCAGGTATGATATAATTATTACCAACTTCTCATGGCCTAGAGAGTGAGAATCCTTATGTTCACATTAGGGAATTCGAGGAAGTTGTGGCCACTTTCCACAACAAAGTTGAGGCTGTAGACTCGGTTAAACTAAGGTTTTTTCCTTTTTCCCTTAAGGAAAAAGCGAAGAGTTGGCTATACTCTTTGCGACCAAGGTCTATAGGTTCGTGAGAGGAAATGACCCAAGCATTTTTTAATAAATACTTTCCTCACCACAAAACCAACAGTCTAAAGAAACAAATTTCTACCTTCACCTAAAAGAATAGCGAGACATTATATCAAGCATGGGAAATGTTCAAGGATCTCTTAAATACATGTCCACACCATGGGTATGAGAGTTGGTGCTTAGTCAGTTATTTTTATGAGGGGCTCACCAGTAGAGAGCGTCAGTTCGATGAGATGATGTGTAATGGAGAGATTTTGCATAAGATCCCTGATGAGGCCATTGAGTACCTGAATGACCTGGCTGGAAAGGCTCATACTTGGACTGGTCCAAGTGCTACTGAGAGCACGGATAGAACACGCCCAGCTGGAGTCTACCAACTTAGGGAAGAGGACAACCTTAGAGCCCAATTGGATAGAGTGACTAGGAAGTTAGAGGCACTTAAGGCCAAGGATGATAGCTCACACATACTGTTGCCAGAGTTGAGCTACAGGACACCTGTTTTAAATGTGGGGGAGTTGAACACTTAGCACAGGATTGCCCGACCTTGACTGAGATGAGAGGGATTTATGAGTAACAATGTAACGCTTTAGGGATGTACAAGAAGCCTTACTCACCATTCTCTAACAGTTACAATTCTGGCCGGAGAGATCACCCTAACTTAGGCTGGAGGTCCGATGCAGACCAACCTACACACTCACAGGCACAACCACCTAGGTCATACCCTGCACCTCCATACAATGCGCAATCTAACAGAAGTTCCTTATCAGACACATTACATGCATTTATAGAGGCACAAGGTAAAACTAATAAAAAATTTGAGGTTGCATTGACACAGTTGGCAGAAGAGAACAAGGAGATCAAAAGCCAAATAACCAAGCTGACAAGTTCATTAACAGTACAAGAGCGGGGTCAATTTTCGTCACAACCTCAAGCAAATCCGAAGGGCCAACTTATGGCACAAACCTCTACTTCAGACTCTCAGAATGTCAAAGAAGTTAATGCCATCACTACTCGGAGTGGTAAGATTTTAGATGGATCAAGATCGTCCACGACTATAGGCACCTCTCCAAGTGCAAAGGAGAGCATCCCTGAGGATGAGCCCAACAAGAACATTCCAGTTCTAGTTCATTTTCCTCAAGCACTACGACCTATTGGAAAAAATTCGGAAATGCATGGTGAGATTCTAGAACACTTGAAACAGGTTAAAATTAACTTACCTTTGCTACATGTGATTAAACAGGTACCAACTTATGCGAGGGTCATCAATGATCTATGCACTATCAAGAGGAAACATAATGTCAAGAAGACTGCCTTCTTGACAGAACAGGTAAGTGCGGTGATTGAGCAGAAGACACCACCCAAGTACAAAGATCCAGGGTGTCCTACAATCACCTGCCAGATTGGGACTCATGAGTTTGGCCAAGTCTTGTTGGATTTAGGAGCAAGTGTAAATCTGATGCCATATTCTATTTACTTGAGACTGGGTCTAGCAGAGATTAAACCCACATCCGTGGTACTACAATTGGCCGATAGATCGGTTAAGAAGCCAAGAGGAATAGTCGAGAATGTCTTGCTGCAGATTGATAAGTTTTACTATCCCGTCGACTTTCTTATTTTAGATACTCATTCTGCGATTATTTTAGGTAGGCATTTTCTTGCCACATCTAACACTCTTATCAATTGCATGAACGGTCTAATGAAGCTGTCTTTTGGGAACATGACTCTGGAGGTCAACATATTTAATATTAGCAAGCAACCACGTGATGATGATGAGTGTCATCATACCTACATGATAGACACGCTGATACCAGAGGAGGCGCTCCTGAGCGCAGACTCTGAAACCTTAGAGTACCTCCTTTCTATTTCTGATTCTGGGAGTTCACTTTATTTTGACAATGCTTTTGATATTTATGTTGTTTCGGGGTTAAAGGATAAAGGAGGACGACAATGGAAACCATGCTTTGAGGAGTTGCCAAAGGAAAGATAGAAACCACAACCATCCACCGTGGAAACTCCGAAAGTTGACCTAGCTCCACTGCTTGAGGGACTTAAACATGCATTCCTCAGACCAGGTGATACCTTTCCTGTTATTATTTCTTCTGTGCTTGATAGCTCACAATAAGAAGAATTGATTAATATGTTACGTGAGCACAAATCTGCATTAGCACTACAAGAAAATGGGAATTTAGCGACGGTTCACAAAAACCGCCGTTAAATGCTTTATTTAACGACGTTTCTTTGACCGTCGTCAAATTATATTGGTTAACGACGGTTGTGGTTAATTGCGGCTGTGCTGACCGTCGTTATATGCTTGGTCTAGATTCGGCGTGGTGGGAAAATGTGCAAATGGGGTGCAATTAATAAATCTTGATTATGTTTTAGATCTTAATACCATCCAATGGATGAGGTTTCAACCTAAACCTAACTAGTTTAGAACATTAAGAGAGAAGAGAAGTGGAGGAAGGAGAGGCAAACTAAAGATGGTGAAGTTTCTGAAGCTGAACAAGGCGGTGATCATCCTGCAAGGGCGATACGCAGGTAGGAAAGCAGTGATCGTGAAGAGCTACGACGATGGAACTCGTGACAGAGCATACGGTCATTGCTTGGTGGCTGGGATCTCAAAGTATCCAAAAAAGATGATTCGCAAGGACTCGGCCAAGAAGACTGCAAAGAAGTCCCGTGTTAAGGCTTTCGTGAAGGTGGTGAACTACAATCACATCATGCCCACTCGCTACACTCTCGATGTGGATCTCAAGGATGTTGAGGTTTAAGACTGAACATTCGACCCCGAGTTTCCCGTAATCGCCTTCAGTTCTAGGTCATGATTCTGGGGCTTCTGGTGAGGCCGCGACGCCTCCCAAACCCCCCAGGAAGGTGCCCAAGACTCCACACAAGGTACTAATCTCATTTGCAAGTTTTTTTTTTGGATCCATTTTCTATTTATTAAGCTCAGATTAAAGGTTCCTTCAATGGGGAAAAATGATTTTTCATATTTTACTACAATCATTTGAGCTAGTGGTATAGATGGTACATTGCTGATCCAGTGAAAGAGTTAAATAAGTTATATAGAGCATTTTAGACCTCAATTCCTAATTTTTCAGATTTATTACATAAACTCATATCTACATTAAACTCAACTCTACATTGAAATCTTTTTTTATCTAGACACCAGTGGAGGATTCTCAAGGCATGATTTTGTGTTTGATGTAGGAGAGTTGTGGAGGGTGGGAGGAGGGGGTTACATAAAAAATTTGCGCGATAGAATTACTTAAGTGTTAGCTAATACACTTGCAATATCTTTTGTTGGATCTCCAATTTCTGTTTGTTAGGCTAAATATGCAGATATGGGATTTGTGCTTGTGTAAAGTGGCACAACCATAGGAAAGTGGAATGCATAATAGGAACACTGATGAACAAGTGAAGGAGTTCAATGGTTTTATGGAATATCCGTTGTTGTAATCCCCTAGGTCACAGTTTCATATATTTGTTGTAGATACATAAATTTCATTTCTCCTTTGAGCTCTGTTGGGATTTTACGAGTGACAAGATTAGGATCCCATGATAGATTTAGTGTTGGTAGCTAGTGTTCCTAAACAACAAAAATGTATGTTTTAATTGAAGGATAATTGGTTGCAGGTACTAGATGCACCTTCTCTTCAAGATGATTTCTATCTTAACCTTGTGGACTGGTAATCGCAAAATGTCCTAGCAGTGGGACTGGGTACCTGTGTTTATTTATGGACTGCATCAAACAGCAAGGTGAATACTTTTCTTATTTGGTGAAATTTGATATGTATTGAAGGTTTAATTTAGCATGTATAGCATCCAAGTATTGTACAAATGCAGTTGTTTACTTGATACTTCTCAGTCTCATTTGATAAAATTCTTATTCAGGTCACAAAGTTGTGTGATTTGGGACCTAATGATAGTGTGAGCTCAGTCCAATGGACTCGCGAAGAATCATATGTATCTGTTGGGACATATCTTGGTGAAGTTCAGGTAAATTAGCTATACGTGCAACATGTTCTGTATCAACATTTTTGTTCGTCAGTCCAGCTAGAGAAAATGCAACATGTTTATATATTATATATGTAGTCATAACAGAAGATAGACTAACTGGTTTTTCAATCCATCTAGATATACAGTTTAGATTCACTTGGCATTGTGAATGCGTGACAGGTATGGGATGGCGCAACATGCAAGAAAGTTCGAACCATGGGTGGTCATCAAACAAGAGCTGGTGTTTTGGCATGGAACTCGCGCATATTGTCTTCAGGAAGTAGAAATCGAAACATACTTAACCATGATCTTCATGTTTCAAGTGACTACATCAGCAAGCTCATGGGTCATAAGTCTGAGGTGACCCCTTTATTAGTTTGTTTATGTTCATTACAAAACTGTATATGTATTACTGTATGTGAGCTAACAACAATACTCCTTGATTCCATCTATCAGGTCTGTGGGTTGAAATGGTCTCATGATGACAAGGAACTTGCATCGGGTGGCAATGATAATCAGGTATATGTTATGTCTATGTTGCAAGTGTTCCTCAATTAAGATTGTGGTCAGTTCTGATTGAAATATGATTTTATTTTCAATTCATTGTTCTTGAATTCCTTTGTTTTGGTTTTGTGGTGAAATATTCTCATATTTGTTTTTATGATTCCCCATTGCAGGGAGAACATGATCAATGATGAGCACCAAAGCTTGTGGAATTTCGTAATTTAGTTTCTTTTAAGCTAACTAGTCAGCCATTGTACAATTTTGGTTTTGGTTGTTAGATGTGAACATTGAGAATATGTAACAATTTAATTTGTAGTTTTCTCTAGACCATGTAATATTGATTTTGAAATGAAATTAAAGTCCCTTTTAATGTGTGATGGTATCAAAGTTTATTGTCATTTATATTTGATTTTTTATTTGAGTTTAGAAGTTGTGCACATGTTGGATAGATTATCTTCACCCTATGAAAAGAAAACACTATAGGTTGAAAAATGTGGTTTTTTTGGTAAAAAAAAAATCAAAGAGAATAATTAGCGGCGGTTATAACCGTCTGTGTGTTCATGAATGTTAGCGGCGGTTAATAACCGTCGCAAAAAAGTGTACAGTTCATCAAATTTTGCCGACCGTTACAACCGTCGCTATATGGTATTTAGTGACGGTTATGCCAACGGTTGCTGAAAACCGTCGCTGAATACCCTAGTGACGCCTTTATTAGCGGCGGTTGTCTAACCGTCGCAGTATTATACAGCGGCGGTTATAACCGTCGCTAAATACCTTTGGCTATCGTCGCTAAAATACAATTTTCTTGTAGTGTAGGTTGGACTATTTTTTTTTTATTTTTATTATTTTTTTTTTTTTGAAAGGCAAGCGCGGGGTGTAAATGGGCTCCCCAGACCACAGAAAAAAAAGGATCGTTTCAGTTACATGCGTTTATATTTCCTACCGTGAGCATCATCAAAAATAATTTTCTTTACATCTTCCGCAAACGAACTCGGCGTAATCTCAAGAAAAACATGACTTGGCAATAGTTTGGCTAATTTGTCCGCCACTTGATTTGTTTCCCTGAATGTGTGCATGATCTTACAGTCAGCAAATTGAGTTATTGCTCTTTTGATCCGCCTAGTGGTGTGTCTTGCCTCTCTGGGAGCTGCTCTAGAGGTAGTGAGATAGGTGAACACGTTCTTGGAATCCATGCAAAGCTCGATTTTTTGGAGCCCATACTGCTGAGCTAACTTGAGACCAAGTTCAACTTCCACGCCCTGCAGCTCATGAAGAGTGACCGAGCAGCCCACTTGCGAGCCAGCAGCAACTGCTACTACCTCCCCATTATGATCTCGAATGATCGCACCATACCCACCTCGGTTTCCGACAAATGAACCATCAGAATTTATTTTGACCCAGCCAGACTCTGGTTTTATCCATTGGTGGAACGTTCCCGTGTTAAAACAGAACCGGACATCAATGCGCCATTGTTCGAAAAACCTTCTGCTGTCAGCATTGTCGTCAACAAGGAGATCAAGAACTGATGCACGCAGTCTTACATCTGCGAGAATCTTGGCGATAACTTCAGTTGTAGACATATGTTTATGCTGAAATCTTCTCCTATTACGCTCTCCCCAAATATGGTATATAGTTGCATTCAATGCAATCTTCTTAACCATAGTACTAGGTGCCTTGCCTGCAAAGTGTGTTAGGCACCAGTTGCATTCAGCAGTCAACCCCAAAGGCTGATGGTTATACCCCATATACTGAAGCATGGCAGACCATATAGACCGAGAATACCGGCACTCGAAGAACATATGTTCCTCATTTTCAAGATCATCACTACACAATATGCATAAAGATCGATCAAGCTTTTTCCACTTCACCAATTTGTCTTGTGTTTTCATAGCCCGGTGTAGAGCTAGCCAAGCAATGAAACTGTGTCGAGGGACTCGCCCCTTGAACCACACTAATTTAGCCCACGGTACAGGATTAGAGTGAGGTCTAATAGCATGGTAAGCACTCTTATTTGTGAAAACAACATCATAGCCACCATTCCATACCACCTCATCCTTGAATCTACTATCGATTTCCACCAAGTGCAGGTCATCATGGAGCCCCTCAACTGCAGACCGAATAGGAGACCTTGAATCCCAGCTGTTGTCTCTTATAAGAGCGTTGACTCTGGCGTTCTTATGTAATTGAGAATGATAAAGGAGATGTTGTGGGAACTTATTCATTAAAATTCCCTGGGGATGCCAAGGATCTGTCCATAGAAAGGTGTCATTCCCATCGCCTATTGAGTGAGTAATCAGAGAACAAGCTGCTGGCCTACAGCCAAGAATGTTCCTCCAACACCAGGACGCCTCATGTGGTATGTCCATGAGCCAGAAGGCCTTGTCTTTGATCAGGTTACTCTTAATCCATCGGACCCATAAGTTGTCTTTATTGGAAACAATGTTCCATATATGTCTAAGCATAGCAGCTTTGTTAGAAGCCTGGATACATCGAATGCCAAGTCCCCCTTCATTGTAAGGCTTGCAAACCTGAGTCCAACTAATCAGTGGTGACTTGATGTAGGTGTCTGATGCTGACCACAGGAAATTGCGCAATATACCTGTAATATCATTTGTAACAGTCTGAGGCAAGGCATAACAGGAGGTCCAGTAGATATGAAGACTATTCAGGACTGATTTGATGAGCGTCACCCGGCCTGCAAAGGAAAGGGTTTTGTTCTTCCATGAGAGGACTTTCTTCCTGATGCGATCAATAAGCGGTAAAAGCAGTGGTTGTAACTCAAACGAGATGAGATAAGGGGTAGGCCAAGATAACGAACTGGCAATACTGCCTGGCTGAACGTGAGACAGTTAGCAATAAGGTGCAGCTCATCACTAGGAATACCCGCAGTGAATAATCTACTCTTTGAGCAGTTGACATCCAGACCAGTACATGCTTTGAAATTGAGCAATACTTGAGCCAGGGCGGTGGCTGATCGAATATTACCGTGGAAGAAAGCGATAAGATCATCCGCAAAGCTTAAGTGTGTTACCTGAGGAGATGCACACCTGTGATGAAGCTTGTATTCCCCATCAACAACCTTTTGCTTAAGCAACAAGTGAAACACTTCCATAATAATCACAAATATGTATGGGGACATTGGGCACCCTTGTCTAATGCCTCTTGTGGCCTTAATAAATCCCTTCGGGGATCCATTCAATGAAATAGAGAAGCAAGGCGTCGAGATACATGTAAGCACCCAATCTATAAACCGATCTGGAAAGAGCATCCTTCGCATCATATGCACAATAGCTTCCCACCGTACCATATCATAAGCTTTCGTAAGGTCAATCTTTGCGGCGCCCCTCGGTGGTCCTTGGTCACGGTGGTAGTTCCGTACCAGCTCATGAGCTAACATGACGTTGTCATGAATATATCTGCCTTTGATAAATGCTGATTGGTTCAAGCTAACCATCTTATGCATTACTTTTTGCATTCTGTGCATCATAATCTTTGTGATACATTTATATAGAACATTACAGCAAGAAATAGGCCTGAAATCCTTAAGATAAGATGCATTAGTAACTTTAGGAATTAAAGTAACAGTGGTAGCATTTACCTCTCTCAAAAGCCGTTTGCTCCGAAAGAAGTTCAGCACGGCTTTGACAAAATCATCGCCTATTACGCGCCAGGCGGATTTAAAGAATAGAGACGAGAAGCCATCTGGTCCCGGGGCCTTATTAGAATCAATAGAGGACAAGGCCTCAGTTATAGTTGACATAGTTGACATCAAAGGTATTAGCCCCTTAATATGTTCCCATAGGATTCACTTAGAAGAAGGAGCTAACTCGTAGAGACCCTCAAAGACGACTTAACCCTTCTATGAAAAAGGTGGTAAAAAAGAAGTCTTAAAATTGTTAGATGCAGGCATCATTTATCCCATCTCTGATAGCAAGTGGGTTAGTACAACTCAAGTAGCTACCAAGAAATTTGGAATAATAGTGGTGACTAATGATGAGGGGGTGCCTGTTCCTACTAAGGTAGTGAGAGGGTGGCATATGTGCATTGATTATAGGAAACTTAATTCTGCCACCCGCAAGGATCACTTCCCACTTCCATTCATAGACCAAATCTTAGAGCGAGTAGTTGGTCATTCTTTCTATTGCTTTCTAGATGGGTATTCAGGATATTATCAGATTGAGATTGCATTAGAGGATCAGGATAAGACAATTTTCACATGTCCTTTTGGTACTTATGCTTTTCGGTGTATGCCATTTGATTTGTGTAATGCACCGGCTACTTTTCAGAGATGCATGATGAGTATTTTGAAAATCATGCAACAGTTTCTCAGTTGGTTAGAGAAAAAAAAAGTATGACAAAAACTATGAAAATCATATATAATGATTAGAAGCTTGGAGCGTTGTACTAATAACACGAAGGTTAAAAAAAAGATTTTTCAAAAAACCATGTCATTATTAGTAGCTCAGTTGGTTGTGCTTATAATACGAAGGCCAAAACAAAAAACCATGAAACTCGTGTAACAGTTTCTCGATCAGTTGGTTAGAGCATTGTTGTGCTAATAATATGAAGGCAAAAAAAAAAAAAAAAAAAAAAGGTGTGGCAAAAAACCATGTAATGGTTAATAGCTAGGTTGTCGTAATAACGTGAAGGCAAGACAAAAAAAATCATGTAATGATTAGCAGCTCAGTTGGTTGTGCTAATAACGTGAACAGCCAAAAAAAAAACATCTGGCAAAACACCATGAAAATCATGTAATTATTAGTAACTTAGTTAGAGCGCTGTGCTAATAACATGAGGGCAAAAAAAAAAGTCTGTCAAAAAATTATGAAAACCATATAATGGTCAGTAGCTCAGTTGGTTGTGTGCTAATAACATAAAGGTCAAATCAAAGGGTCTGCGAAAAAACTATAAAAATCTTGTAATAGTTTCACGGTTGATTGGTTAGAGCGTTGTGCCAATAACATGAAAGCCAAAAAAAAAAAAAAATGTCTAAAAACATGTAATGATTAGTAGCTCAGATGGTTAGAGCGTTGTGCTAATAATGCGAAGGTCCCAAAAAAATAAAAACATTAGAGTATTGTGCTAAAAAGGTCTCTAAGTTCAAGACCTGCATTGCCAATATAAAAAAAAAAAATCAGGTGAAACAAATTTCTCCAGAATATTACCAAACAGTAATTGCGATTAGCTTGTCCCAAATTTACGCAAGGAACAAACTTCTCCAAAATATAAAGAAAAAATAAAAATTTAAAAGATTAGACCCCAAATCTTGTAATGTTTTTGGGTTTGTTTAAGAATGTTTGTAGAAGAAGAAAAAAGTCTTGGCAATGGGAATCAAGGAACTTAAAAATAAGTGACTGTCTTTATGTTCCTTTCAAAAGTGAAACATAATGTAAAGTGGTTTTCATGGGGGCAAGCCTGAATTACTTTAGAATTTATAATCAATAAGATCAAGTTTTGTAATTCGATTACTCTGATGACTTATGTCACAAACTTGTTTTACATCCTGAGAGACAGAGAAAGAAAAACATGGGGTTTTGCAGGTCAAATTCCCATCTCCTAACAAGTCTTTGGTTAGTAATTCTGTGACTAGCTAACACATTAATTGGTTCATGCGATGGCCTGTTTGTTCGGCACTCTTTGCATCTCTTACGAATTTTTTATTTATTAATTATGGATGCAAAACTAGCTAAGAACATAGCTACATTGATTCTGATTTGTGTTCAATTATAACTTGAATGCGTCCATTTGAAATTTTCATAGATTTTCTCGATATATATGTAACAGAAACATTCACATAACAAGCAAACACAAATACATCAACTTTATTCTTCCTCAATGAAACTGTGTACTAGATAGTTTCATCCTCTTCACTTCTTTTGGAGCTCAACCACCTTGAGCCAAGCTGGCCTGGACAGTATGTTTGTCACGCCTTGACTCGCCACGGGGATTGCAGTGTGCCGATGCGTGAACTAACCCATAATACAGGCGGATTGTAATCGGCCACAACATCATAATATAACACATTCTTGATATGAGAATCAAACGGAAATAAAAACTACGATAAAATTTGAACAAAATAAGTATATTTGATTCGCCCCGCCAGAGTCATAGCGACAAAACCAATATACAACATCTAGAATAACAAGATAATATACCTGATAATATAGAGGAAGCAAAACATACCCGTACAGGGTGGACACGACCAAACAGCACAAAACGCGCCTACAACAAAAAACTGGGCCTAAGTGCCACGATCAGCAGGAACGCCAACACTGCCTGCACTCCAATAGAAGCACACCCCTTGCGGGGTTAGCAAATTAAGCACAAAGCTAGCTTGTGCGAGTGAACTAAATACAGATAACAGAATAATATACAAGGAAAATTCATGTCACACAATAATGGATAAGAACAGGTTCTAAAGTCTAAATCACAACGTGTCTTTAAGGATAATATTTCTACGTTCAAGCACCAACATAAGCATTTCAGATTCAACAATAACTACAAGTTTACGAGATATGCCGATCATTACATGTGATTCAAACATAGTAAATATCAAACGATGAAAATAAAAACAATCTCATAATTCTTCATAGTCTCCTAGGTATAGCAATCAAGTCGAAACCAAAAATTTTGTACAAGTGTCTCATATCGTAGGTATCTGCATACCCTACGAATGTGTCTCACCCAAACACATCCCACAACGTGCACCAGTACCACTTCGAGTGGTTTGTATCCTAATGGGGTGCCATCTGCCAGGATACAAACTTAAACAACCCAAACGACTGGCCTAACACGGCCAACCTAACACAAATCAAACTCAAGCGTGCTGGGAGGGAAAGCGAGTAATCTCCAAAGCACATCCTCCGGGACCCGTCCTACTACACTCTCTAGTGGCAAGTGCGTGCGGGAGCTCACTGCACCTCAGCAAGCTTGCCACATGCAATAGCGTCCTCAATGTCAGGTGCGAGTCATCTCAAGCACCATCCAACTTACGATGCTAGCAAGTTCCTAAGCATCGGCACAACAGGCATTATAGCGGGGTAAAGACATTTACACTAATATCAACATACACAAACTACGAGTATGTACATAAACAAATGTAACAGACGTGTAACCATAATTAGTTCGGCAAATTTTCATAAATCACGACTACGCTAGGGTCCCAATATGACGCAATCCACCACAATAAATTCATTCGAGTCGAACTATAATACATGCTCAAGACTCGACAATCTACGGTAAAACATGACATACTATGCAAACTCGAAAACGAAGCAAACAAGCCCAATGCCATTATACCAATGTCATTACACCAAAGCCTAATCACACCCAAATTCATCCACTATTCAATTTCATTCAAGTATATCATGCTTTCAGAAAATTCAATACGTAATTCATTCACAAAAGAACCAACACAACCATCGAAATCTCTAAAAATCTTGAATTTCGGACTTGGATTCAATTATACACAAAATAAATATTGTAGTTACACTCACCTGAGCGGAATGAGTTTTCAGAACCCAAATCCTACCAGTCGAAACTCTCAACTCGCAAAACAGCAAATACGGGACCACGAAATTTTTTAAAACTGCAAGGCGAACTCAAAGGTAAGCAAACTAGCCGAAAACTGAAAAAAAAATAAATAAGTTACCATCGGCGCGTGACTAAAAGAAAAACTTACAGGCAAATAAAATCCGGTAAACACTCCGACGAAACCCAAAGTTCGGCGAAAACTCGCCAAAACCCTCCCTACTCTGGTTTGATCGCCTCCGAACTGCACAACAGGCCAGAAATAGGTCTAAGAACACTCGGAGTCACGAATTTGCAGCTCACCCACGCACCCAAAGTCCAGATTCACGCCGAAGAACCTTCCTAACGAACATGCACTCTGATTTTTTGAAAATCCCGGCCAACCTCGAAATCACCCTTGCATGTGGGGGCTAAGGGCTCCAAATGACGCCACAAATGCCCCTCAATGGCTGATCGGAACTACGTAAATCGATCAATCAACCCAACAACGATCAAGCCCACACAAATTTGAAAACTGATTTTTTTTTTCACAAAGAAAAAGAAGAGAATGAAGAGGGAAAAAAGAGGAGAGGAAATTAGGAACAAGGAAGAGATTCCGCAAAGGAATAGCTCGAACGAAATTCGGCGAAATCGAACTCTGCAAGGGAAATGCGCTCTCTGTGAAGAAAGACCCACCGAATTTTCTGAGTACAACCCTACAAATAATTTTTTTTTTTTTTAAATACAGATATTACAATGTTGGTGCACCAAGCACTGACATGTGGGCGCGATTCGAACAGCTTCTTGACCGGTGTGTTGAGGAGGTAGTGAATATTGGGTGCATGATGGAGATCACCAATGTGAACTTGTCACCAGCCAAGTACTTTGACTCACTTAGCCTAAACTCAATACACATCCAGAACCTTACCCAGGGAAGCTTCATATTCCTTGATGGCAGCTTCATCTTCGGTCATCCCAAAAAAGGGCTTGAAGACTATCTCGAATGCCAATTTGGCACTTGGCAAGTTGAACTGGTGAGCCTCCACTTCTAGTCCAACCTCCAAGACCGCATTGGCTTTACTGCCATCATGTAGTAGCGGGGTTCCGTAGCTGGCGTATTCAGTTGCTATGTACCTAGTTATTGCTCTTGATTCTACAAAATAAATAGACACAGTATCAGTCATCATCAATCTATATACATATTGAACTGAACCTAAACCTGAATTTCTATTCAACTCCTTGAGTTGCAAACTTCGTTTCCAAACTAGACTATGGCAATATTGGGGATTTACCAAATAGCTTCAGATCTCCATCTTCAAAGGCGGGAACCTGGCCAAAGGGCTACATAAAAAGCAAATGACAAACTTCTCCAGAATATAAAGAAAAAATAAAAATTTAAAAGATTAGACCCCAAATCTCGTAATGTTTTTGGGTTTGTTTAAGAATGTTTGAAGAAGAAGAAAAAAGTCTTGGCAATGGGAATCAAGAAACTTAAAAATAAGGGGCTGTCTTTATGTTCCTTCCGAAAGAGAAACATAATGTAAAGTGGTTTTCATGGGGGCAAGCCTGAATTACTTTAGAATTTATAATCAGTAAGATCAAGTTTTGTAATTCGATTGCTCTCATGACTTATGTCACAAACTTGTTGTACATCCTGAGAGACAGAGAAAGAAAAACATGGGGGTTTTGCAGGTCAAATTCCCATCTCCTAACAAGTCTTTGGTTAGTAATTATGTGACTAGCTAACACATTAATTGGTTCATGCGATGGCCCTGTTTGTTCGGCACACTTTGCATCTCTTACGAAATTTTTTTATTAATCATGGATGCAGTTTTGATTCCAAAACTAGCTAAGAACATAGCTACAGTGATTCTGATTTGTGTTCAATTATTACTTGAATGCATCCATTTGAAATTTTCATAAATTTTCTTGATATAAATGTATTGTCAATGAAGGAAACTGTATCTTTTTTTCTTTCTTTCTGGAAAGCAGAATCTGTTAAACCAAATGCAATGAATGTTTAAGATTCCATTTAAAATGTGTAATAAAGTAATCATCCTTAAATCTCAACGGCATTGACCTTTTTCATTGAGTCAATCTGGATTACAAGAAAGTCTTGTTTAGGCTAAGCTGGATTTAGGAATTTGTTCAATTTCATCTTTGAATTCAACTCTGTCATTGGTATGAATGGATCTTTAGTACAAAACACACAAGCATAGAAAGCTCCTAATGAAGAATCATTTTATTTATTTTTCAATGACAAAACTACAAAACAACAAGGTAATAGAAACATTCGTATAACAAGCAAACACAAATACATCAACTTTATTCTTCCTCGATGAAACTGTGTACTAGCTAGTTTCATCCTTTTTAGTTCTTTAGAAGCTCAACCACCTTAAGCCAAGCTGGCCTGGACAGTATGTCGGTGCACCAAGCACTGACATGTGGGCGTGATTCGAACAGCTTCTTGACCGGTGTGTTGAGGAGGTAGTGAATATTGGGTGCATGATGGAGATCCACCAATGTGAACTTGTCTCCAGCCAAGTACTTTGACTCACTTAGCCTAAACTCGTACACATCCAAAACCTTACTCAGAGAGGCTTCGCATTCTTTGATCGCAGCTTCATCTGCGGTCATCCCAAAAAAGGGCTTGAAGACTATCTCGAATGCCAATTTGGCACTTGGCAAGTTGAACTGGTGAGCCTCCACTTCTAGTCCAACATCCAAGACCGCGTTGGCTTTGTTGCCATCATGTAGTAGCTGGGTTCCGTTGCTGGCGTATTCAGTTGCTGTGTACCTAGTTATTGCTCTTGATTCTACAAAATAAATAGACACAATATCAGTCATCATCAATCTATGTACATATTGAACTGAACCTAAACCTGAATTTCTATTCAACTCCTTGAGTTGCAACTTTTTTTCCAAACTAGACTATGGCAATAGAGGGGATTTACCAAATAGCTTTAGATCTCCATCTTCAAAGGTGGGAACCTGGCCAAAGGGCTACATATAAAGCAAATGACAAAGTTAGTGAACACTTATTTGATGGAAAGATGGTAAGAAAAAATGACACTTCAACTTTTGATTATACTTACATTGAGAGCAAGGAAGGTCTCTTTCTTGTGTTCATGCTTGGACATGTCGACGGGAACAAGCTCGAAATCAAGTTCTTTCTCATAAAGAGCAGCAAGAACTCTCATGACATTGGTAGACATAGCAGGTCCATAAATTTTGAGAACAGCCATTGTTATAATATTCTTCTAATGAAACTTTGATTTCACTTAGAGATAACTAGAATGAAAGAGAGATTGAGATGGTATTCCTAGCTGAGTTCTTCAGTATTTATAAGCCATTGAATAGGGGACCAACTCTCAATGGCAGTATAGCTATTCCTAGAACTAGTTAGAGATAAAGTTATTTATTCAACCATTGACATATATTCTACTGATCTCATATGGTATACATAGTATATATAAAATATTGAAAATGGAAACAGAGAAGAAGTCTTAGTCAATGAGAAGGAGGAGGCAAAGATGATCTCCACATTTGAGATATAAGGTTTGCATCTCAAGTTACATTTGAGGAGGCTAGAAGGAATGTTCTAACCAATATGTTGATTGTGTAGAACTTCAAAAACAAACAAAATGTTTTGTTAGAATTTCTAAATAAACAAAACAATTGCTAAATTTTTAGTCCCTTGAATTGTGCCCGGCATAGGCCATCCCCAAAGTTGCCTAAGGGTTGGGCTGAGCCTGAGCTCGAATAGTTGATGGCGGAAACGAATTCTTGTTGGACTTGCCGAACCCGGCATGTTTCAGCTCTACCAAATTGGGCCCAATTTTTGTTGAATGAAAGTGCAAAATGTGGTCACATTTGTCTCATCAATGATGTCTGATATGCAGATACGTATGCCATTGCCACCATTCTTTGCCTCAAATTAGCCCAGCATTACCACCAGACTCTGGAAGGTCAAGCAAGCATTACCCTAATAGTAATGAGGCTTTTTAGGAAGAAAAAAAAACCCACACCATCTAGGCCCAGATGAAAGGTTCGATAGGTGATGTTTAAGTTGGGTACAATTGTTGGGAAAGTGTTGGCTTGAATAGTCCTACATCAAGTAAGAAAAAGTTGTCACAAAGGTTTATAAGGAGATGATCCACTCCCTAATAGCAACGAGGCTTTTTGGGAAAAACCTCACACCACCTAAGCCCAGATGGAAGGCCCGATCCGACAATATCGTTGCTATGTATAGTGGATCAAGGGGTGCGCAACGCCCCAACAACAATATCCTTGCTATATATAATGGATCAATGGGTGCCCGAAACAAATTCTTGTTGGACTTACCGAACCCGGCATGTTTCAGCTCTACCAAATTGGGTCCAATTTTTGTTTAATGAAAGTGCAAAATGTGGTCACATTTGTCTCATCAATGATGTCTGATATGCAGATACGTATGCCACCATTCTTTGCGTCAAATTAGCCCAGCATTACCACCAGACTCTGAGAAGGTCAAGCAAGCAATGCTTTTACGAGTACTAATCAAACTTATGGACTTGTTCCTCTGCCACTTAATCCACATTATATAGCCACATCTTCCCAATGTATGTAATTTCATCCGTCCTTCATCATTTTCAGGTGCTAAGCTCTAGTTAAGCACTGTGTAAGCACTGTGTGTTGTTTGCATCAATTTTATTCCAATAGTTAATCAAGCTGCAGTGATGGTGGATGAAGTTGAGCTGTTCAATACTTTGCCTGGAGATTGCGTTACTACAATTCTTTCTCTCACAAGGCCGCGAGATGTGTGTCACTGTTCATCTGTGTCATGGGCCATGAAAACTGTGGCTGATTCCAACATAATATGGGAGAGTTTTTTGCCATCTGAGTATGTAAAACTTGTAGCAGATTCTCTTTCTCCTATTCATTTTTCATCGAAGAAGGAGCTCTATTTTCATCTCTGTGATCCCATACTCATTGACATGGGCAAGAAGGTAGGATATACATGTTTTTGATATATATGAACATGGATGATGACATAAAATCATAATTAGAGTCAATATTTGAGAAATTAGGTGCAAACAAGCTCAATGAATCAAAATACGAGTTATGTTATTTTCTATGCAATAGCAACACATTTTGTAAGCTTATATTTTAATTATTTTATTATGTTTTATTTATTGTGCTAAACATGATCATATTTAATTTTGATTGTAGAGCTTCTCATTGGAGAAATCAAGTGGAAAGAAATGTTACATGTTGAGTGCAAGGGAGCTTTCTATTACATGGGGAAGCAATCCACTCTACTGGAGCTGGAAACCAATACCTCAATCAAGGCAAATTACACATCAATCATACATTTAAGATGAAAAACTATGCCTACTGATCATTTTGTTTATATAGGTTTCCTGAGGCAGTTGAGCTCATAACCATCAGTTGGCTAGAAATCCATGGCAAGATTGATGCTTCCATGTTATCGCCAAAAACAACATATGCTGCTTATCTAGTCATAAAGTTTGCTGATCGAGTGTATGGACTTGACTTAATTCCGTGTTACATATCAGTTGAACTAGGTGAGTACAAATGCATTGGTACTGCATGCTTACGCGGCCAACAAAGTCATAAACAAAACTTGGGGCGTCTCCTCTTTCAGAACCGAACAGAAGTGCTAAGATCAAGGGTGAATAAAGGGGATGAGCGAGTCCCACATGATTGAAAAGATGGATGGATGGAGGTTGAATTAGGGGAGTTCTACATCAATGATGGAGATGAAGGAGAAGCCAAGATGAGTTTAATGGAGATCAAGGGAGATCATTTGAAGGGTGGGCTTATAATTGAAGGAATTGAAGTGAGGCCTAAATTAAATTGTAACAATGAAATCATAATTTCAAGAATATAAGATTGAGTTTTGTAATAATTTTTGTGAAGATATGTCTAATTTTGAACAAAAATCAAGTCTCAATAATTTGAAGTAACATGCTAAAACTAGGAAAATTTACAACTACATAGCAAATTCACAAGGTACTACCGTGGATAAACACATAGGAAATGTAGGCTCATGGATAACTCGAGGACACCCTACTCGAGGCCCGTGGATCCACTATAATACTTTACAAAGTGGAACCATGGATGATGGGTTCACTTAATTACCAGAAAAACAGTGTGGATGATGATGCTCTGTTATGAAGCTCACCTGCTCAGAAGTTATACAAAGTCTTTGTTTAGTGTACATTTGATAATGGTGGCTTGTAGGAATGGATCAGTTTGATGGAGATTAATGGAGATCACTTGAAGGGAGGGCTTATAATTGAAGGTATTGAAGTGAGGCCTAAATTGTAACGCTATCAGAAGAATTCTAGTTTATAGAACGATTGAGTTCTGTAATAATTATGCAAAGATTTAGCATGCGAAAACAAACCAAGTCTCAATAATTTTAGCTAACACTGCACAAAGATATGATAAAGAAATTGAATAGATGTCATAAGCTCCTACATTGTTCTGCTAGGGCTATGTTCAATTCATATCATTGAACCCCTGAGTTTGCCAGATTTTCAAACCATACAAACCTAAGAATTCCACTATTTGAGTTGCTTAACTTACCCGATGAAGAGCCAATATTTTGGTATTTTCTTCAGTCTACTACTCGAGGCCTTACTTCCATACCTTCAATGATAAGTCCTATCTTGTAAGTGGCCTGCACATTCCTTACGCTAATCAATACTTCTCCATCGTCTCCATCTTCGTTGTAGAAACTGCCCACTTCAATCTCCATCCAACCATCATTTCTATTGCATAGCAGTTGCACTTCTCCCTCCACTGCATCCCATGTAAACCTTTCAGAGTAGTCAGGGCTCAAGAGGCCAATACTTGTTGACACTTGGTCACCAATTTGGACTCTTAGCTCAGTTGGTCTGGAACCAAGGCCTTCCCAGCGTTCTGCAAATCTTACTACAAAGTAAACAACATAAGTTGTTTCTGGAGATAGTATACGAGCGTCGACTTTTCCCTCTATGCTCAACCACCAAACAAACTTAAGCACGGCGACCTCAGAGAATCTACAAGGGAATCAAGTCATTTATTTAGTTTGGAACTTTAATCAGTACTAGAGTTTTGATATCAAGAACATCAACCCTACCAGATAGACTTAAATTCATTACATTCTGATTTAACAATCACTTGCCTCGATTCAGGTATAGAGTCCCAACCCCAGTAGCGAATAGTGTCTGCCCAGCAGATATCAAGTTGTCTCGCACTTATCATATAACATTTCTTCCCAGAAGATTTATCAAGCCAGAAGCTCTGAAACATATAAGTAAAAATTTCATAAGAACTTAATTTTTATCCACGAACTGGACGGGGTTAAAAATAAAGAACACTACACTCAGCCGAATCATGGGTATTCAACTGCGATGCATATATAAGCATATCTAGATGGAGTAATCGAGTATTTGAACACCAATGGCCAAATCCAAATGTTGGTTCCAACTTGTAAGTATTAGATTCGAGGTTTAGGCACATACCCCCCGTCTAACCCCTTAAATTGTTATTTGGGCAGAGCTATGTAGGAAGGTTATAAACAAATCAAATCAAATCAAACCGGTTAGCATTGTTTGTTTAACTCAATGTTTTAGATCTGAGTTTGAAGATGCTAATACCACTTAAAATTCTAATAAACCCCAATTTTATTTTAAAGACGAGTAGGGCTTTTATTGGAGTCTAAACCTCTTGCAGAGTTATAACCTTTGATTGCTGAGCTAGTACCCTATTGACAATAAACCCCAATTTTGGAATCTCGGTTTGCTAATTTGGGGAATGTATTGTTTGGTCTAATTGGAACTTCATAATCTAAATTGTATCAATGTATCTAGAAATTCAAATAAAAAATGAGACAAGGATCATTGTACCTTAGTACCTCCATCAACGAGCAATGGATCGCAGAGACGAAGATAGAGTTCTTTCTTTGAAGAAAACTCAATAGAACAATCAGACCTGCAAATTATTTCTTGATAATCAGATGGCAAAAATTTCTCCCAAACATTATCAGCTTCACCAGCCAATTTGAAGATCGAAGCCACGACAGCTGATCTCCCTGTGTCCTTAGGAGTTGTGAGGGAAAGGATGTAAGAGATGACTCCTTCAGGCATACTACTTCCTTCCATTGCTTAGTTTCTCCCGGTGATGATGTTCTTATCAAGGCTTTATTTGAAACTTTCTTAGTAGTCTTTGCCAAGTCTTTGTTCAGTGTAAGTAATAAATGATGATTCACAGGATAGATACTGGGTTTGCAGCCGGGGAGGAGGAACGGGGGCAGGGGGCGAAAATATACTTTTGCCCTCTTCTTTAAACACTTCTCCAAAAAAGTGTTTAAAGAGAGGTTTGGAGAAGTGTTTAAAGAGAGGGAGGGCAAAAACGTATTTTTGCCCCCCAGCTGCAGACCCGGGCCCTGTAGCATTACTCGTGGTTGGATGGATACTTAGAATTGAAGTTTTATCTTTTTATTGGCTAGAAAGTTTGGAACAAATAACAAAGCATCAAAAACAACTTTACCCTTCATTTCCATTGTTTTTTGTCCATGTGGCTTGATGATACATAAAACCATCACTCGATTGTGACAATACACGTGGCTCAAATCATCATAAATATTAAACGGCCGTTAAGAAAGCTTAAGTCATCATAAGTGTTGATGAACCGTTATGAAGGGGATGAAAGGAATCACTCTCATCTCAATGAAGGAAGAGATCGTTATAATAAACGTCCTTATTCATTGTGCCAACCGAGCTTAAGTCATGCACAAAACTGAATGCAGTCATCAATTCACACATTATATAAGGTAATGGAAAAAGTATGAGTGAGTAAGGGGTCTCGATTAGAGGTCAATTCGACTATTTTTTTTTTTTTTTGAAAGGCAAGCAGGGTTTTTATAGGATCCCAGAACCCATAAAGATGCCGCAAGCTGGGTTTTCGATTCGACTATCTTATTTACACTATGCAATTTTAACTGAGCTTTGTCCAAATTTATTTCATTCTTCAAACAAAGTTCCTGACTTAAGCATCAGAGTGCCTTCAGCCACCAACAAGATGATATTTGACAGTCTAACATCTGTTATACAGATCAAACTCACAGGAGGACAATTTTTGGAAGCATCATGGCCAATAGTGAGTCAAAATATAAGCTGGATAACATCATATTTTGGAATTTCTGTGAATTTGAAATAAAAATAAAGAGTAATTCTATCATATTAACAAGAAAAAATCAATAGGTAGGTGAATAGGGGTCGGAGGTATTTTTGTCATTTTAAATAAAAATATTACATATATGTACCATTTTATCCTCCCAAATTCATATTATTTACGAAAAAAAATATGCCCATCTCAAATATAAAAATCTGCTCCTCTCAAATATTGTTAATTATATCTAAGCCCCTAAAATAATTTATTCGAATTTAGAAATTTAATAATAGGCTCTTAAATATTTAGAATTTTAATAATAATTTTTCCCAAACTCATATTATTTATATTTATACCCAACCTCCTTAAACATTTATTAATTACGCCCAAGATCCTAACTATAATTTATTTAAGCCCTTCAATCATCTATAAATTAAAAAAAATCCCTAACATATAATTTTTTATTTTTCAATCAAAGTTAGCCCCTGTAAACATTCATTATTTATACTTAAGCACCTAACATAATTTATTTGAAACCCTTCAATTATTTATAAATTATAAAAAGGCCTTTACATCTAACATTTTGATTTTCGAATTTGTCTTCCATATTTCATATTTTTACAATCAAAATCAGCTCCCTCAAACCTTAATTAATGAACAGTAAAAGGTGTATATTTTCAACCTGGATTTCAGTTGTCAATTTTGTCATCGCTCAAATTAAACAATGTCCATCACATCCCATCCAATCCATCCCTCTTCGTTCTCTTACTCTTCTCCACCGCTGTCGGCCCTCTTCCTCTTTCTCTATTTTGTGATTACCTACCCCCTCTTCCTACGTGACTACGTCTTTGTAATCTTCACTTCTACTATTTACGCGTATGTAGTGCGCTTCTACCCCTAGTTAATATAAAGGTTTGGGGATCCTTCAAACCCTTACTCGCTTTCAAATAAAAACTCCAACAAAATACTATTCTCGCCAGGGCTGTGTTTAATTGAAATCACCAAACCCTCGAGTTTGGCAAATTTCAAACCATATAAACCTTTTCTTTTTTGAAAGGCAAGCTGGGGTTTTGAGGCTCCCTTAACCTTATTCAAGTAGAGTTTTTTTTTTTTTTTTTTTTTTTAAAATTAAGTCGTTGACCATTTTTTATTTATTTAGTAATCCATGCCCGAAGGCTACATAACTGACCCTATAGGGTTTACCAAATCAGGCCCAAAGGCTACAATAGTGTTGCCACTTAATATCCTCGTCAACTTACTTTCACTCCAGTTTATCGCCTTCACCTTGCATGAATACTTGCTTTCATTTCGCTCTAGTCCATCTAAGTAGCTACATTCAATACCCGAAGGCTTATCAACAGCAGAGCAAGTGTGCTCCTAATAATTAGGTGAAAACTCACAAAATTGGTGAGTCTCGAACCCGCGACCTCTCACAAAGAGAGTGAATGTCCGTCCAACTGAGCTACAATTGGTGGACTCTATTCAAGTAGAGTTGCTAATTAAACCTCACCAATAACCAATATTTTGGTCAATTGGCTAGGAAGTTTGGAACAACATACCTCTTCCTCCTTTTTTTTTCACAAAGATTTTTATTGAAGATAAGAAGAGAAACAAGATACAACCATCTCTATATCAAGGAATGCCAAGACACCATGAAGGTGTCAAAAAACAAGTTTCTAAAGAGAATACGAGCCGAACCCATCTTCTACAGGAATTTCCTAATCTCGATAAAGATAAAGTGCTCCAATTTGTTAAGCCCTTTAAAAACCCTCATATTTCTCTCTTTCCACACACACCACATGAGCACACGAGGAACCCTTCGCCATAATCACTCCGTGCGCCGAGATGGATTAGCTTGGGACCACAAACTTAGCCAATCCAAAAGGGAACCTTGGAACATCAAACTCATACCAAATTTTGACAAGAAACTGCTCCAAATGGATTTGAAGAATCTGCAATGAAACATCAAGTAATCCAGAATCTCATCATTCTCATTGCAAAGCACACAAAGACTTCCTGTGATGATTCCTCTCTTCTTTAACCTGTCTTTAATCAGGATCCTCTCATGCAATATTTTTCAACCAAACCAGATTCTTGTGAGAGAAAATGAAGGGGTTGGAGTGGGTTTCATAATAAGATGCAGCCAACATATCATAAAATTCTTTCACCGAGAAACTCACACTTTTACCCTTCAACACCAAACTATCAGATCCCTCCGAGAGCATCTGAATATCTAACAATTTTATTAAATTTGCGGCCTTTTCTAGCTCCCCATCATTTAGCGGTCTCCGAAAAGAAAGATCACAAAAATCGTCAATGGATCAAAAATTGCTAATTCTCCAATTTTTATGGTTGTTAATGAAAACCAACATTGGAAACAAAATCCTTCAAAGGTTGGTTGCTACACCATGAATCATGCCTGAAAGAGATGAGATTGTCATTGCCACAACGGAGCAAGGTGTGAGGGTAGAAAATACTTGCACACCGAGAGATGAACTTCCACATAGAGCACCCATAGGGAGTGTATTTGGTTCTGGTATCCCAATCTCATCTATTTTGTCCATATTTATCAATGATGAACGATCTCCATAAATTGTCATCTTTTTCTGCAAATCGTCAAAACCACTTGGAAAGTAATGCTAAATTGAAAGTGTTCACATGGCGAATGCCTAATCCACCTCTGGTTTTTGGACAACGAATTTTCTCCCAACCCACTAGATGCATTTTTTTGGAGGTTTGTGTGAAACCCCAAAGAAAATCGCGCATGATCTGTTCCATCTTGGCTGCAACTCAAGAAAGAACCTTGATAAAAGACAAAAGAAACACAGAAATATAAGCTAAAATGAATTAGACAAGTGTTAGTGTGCCCGCTTTTAAGAGTGGAATGAACCAAGATACCAAAGCACCAAAAAAAAAACTTTACCTTTCTTTTCCATTGTTTGTTGTCTATGTGGCCAATTGTGAGTCAGAATTAAAGCTGAATAACATCATATTTTGGACTTCCTGGGAATTTGAAATGAATGGAAATAAAAATAAAAATGGATCGTTCACATTTTCGATTTCGAACACCAATGCTCCAAAAAATCGATCATTCGATGGATACAATTATCAATAGCGTTGGTTTTTGAGGTAAGTACTAAGTACAATGTTGACTGAAATGTACTGAGTGGTGGGCCTTGGCTCTTATGGCGCGGCCACACAAGTGGTCAAGGCACATTTTAGTCAGTTCGCAAAGTGTGTTGTCAATGGCATTGTGCATGTATATGTCCCCTTCGAATAGGAACATGATAGGCCCTGATTACAAATAGGTAATGCACTGGAAATTTTGAAGGGACGAGCAGGTGCCATGGGAATCAAGAACATGGAGGAGAAGTAACAATGAGGAATTTATTTTTACTCCTGATGATGTAGTGAATAATGAAGGGATAATTGAGTAGTGTAAATTTGAAGCATTTGACACATTTTTTTAATGATAAGATTTGGAGATCCTCAAAACCTCAGCTCTTGAGTTTTCATTTGAATGGAGGGCTTATAATTGATGGCATTGTAATTGGTCAGGTCTAAATTGTACCACTATTAGAGCAATTAGTGTCAACATAATTTAAAGAATAGAAGGTTGAATTTTGTAATTCTTTTATTGTTGTGAAAAGATTTACGTGGCTCCAACACAAACCAAGGCTGAAAATTTTAAGTAACAGGTACACATATGATGTAATGAGCCAGTGTATTTGGTTCATCTTCAAACCCCTGCTCGTTTTCCCAAAAAAAAAACCCTAAAATACTATTCTGTCAGGGTTGTGTGTTGTGTTCAGTTCAGATCACCAAACCCCAGAATTTGGCAGATTTTCAGCGAAAATTCTTTAGTGCACCGGGGGTTAGCCTGGTGCTAACCCCCACCGTCCATTTTGCTTCGAGATGGGTGTAGCACCTATCTTGAGGCAAAATGGAAGGTGGGGGGCAGCACCAGGCTAACCCCCGGTGCGCTATAGTAGTGCTCGATTTTCAGACCACATAAACCTGCACATTCAAGTAGAGTTTTTTTTTTTTTTTTTTTTTTTTGAAAGCAAGCTGGGTTTTAAGGACCCCAAAACCTTTATATAAATGAAACAAAAGCAAAAACAAAAAAAAAAACATAAACAAACTCTCACAAGAAAGAGAAGTCTAGTGAGAGTGAAAATGGTTACTAAGCCTATAAAAATCTTCAACTAGCATCGGCTAAAGAAGAAATCTCTTGTTTTTATTTTTATTTTTATCCCTGTCTCCTTTGTTAAGGAGGAAAGGATTCAACCTTTTGTACTTTTTGTTTGCTTTCTTAGCCCTAGAGGATCTTCGAGGGCAGAGACTAAAATCTTTAGTGCAAGATTTTGAAAACAAATCGCTTGCAACCTCTTCACTAGAAGGATCTTGCTCATGTTCCTCGTTACTACTCTGCTCATCTGTTGTGGTGTTCTCTTTGTCCTGAGTCGGTGTGTTTTCACTTGCCTCCACATTAGCACTACGCTCGAGCATTGGGTTGATAAGAATCAATGGTTGTGGACTCTGCGTTATGACATCACTCTGGTCATCATTTATGTTATGCTCTGCCACATTGGCAGCCTCTATACTGGTTACATTCCCTGTTTTTCCTGTGATAGGCCCTGGACTCCCCTCTAAACTGGGTTGAGTCTTCGACTTGAATGTATGTCTACCCTTGGCGATCGTCCAACCATCGGAGTTTTGTCTTTCTAGTGGTTGGGTCCTACCCGTAGCTTGCCATACCATATGGCCTGGAGTATTAATTTATTTTCTCTTTGAACATTGTTGTTTTGTATGGCCAAAAACTACACAAGAATTGCATTTAACAGGAATCCATGCATACTCAACTTCAACCATTTTTTTCTTATCTCCATTGATAACCACAGGGATGTCTTTGGGTAATTGGTTGTTTACATCCACCTCCACACACACCCTCGCATACTCTAATCTTGTCCTTTCTTCAGTAGCTTTGTCAAACATGATAGGCACTCCAATAAAACTAGCAATCCTTTGAATACCCTCTGAATTCCATAGGAATAAAGGAATTTTCTTCAGTGTAACCCAAATAGGTATTGAGGTAAGCACCTCGACATCCTCGTCCATAGAAGGTGACCAGGCCCTGAGGATGAACAACCCACTTGCAATATGCAGAGGTCCCTTTTCCAATACCTTACTTCTATCTTCTTCCTTCTTGAATTTGAATACAAAATTCTTATCTCCGTGTATGCTCATCTCAAAATCTCGAATTCCCCACGTCCTTATCAGCCACTCTTTGACATAACCATATGCCAAGTGCTTGCCCACAAAGTTGTCAATAACCAACCTTTCACATTCTTCTATCCTATTCGCAAAGTCAGCAGTTTGCACTTGTACTATTTTCCTGCCTTCAACAGTAGCTGGAGGTTCATACCTAAGTTTTGTAGAGCCCGTATGCTTGCTTTGTTTAAGCTTTGATGCCCAACTCATCCTCGCTGGTGCAACGACAGGGTTTGTCATTGCCATTGCTTCTTGAATTTTGCAAGGGTCAGAGGATGCAACACTGGTTGGCATTGTACATTCATCTGCTTTATGCAGAACCTCTTCATTCCTTTGCGCTGCAGCCTGCTCTTGACTGGCTGACACCCTTCCAGTTAGCATTGCCCAGTTTTTGGGGTTTATCAGCATGTCCAGTCCTTCTGCACCTAGTTTATCTACATTTTTACAGCCACTTGATATTCATTTGTGAGCAACTGTAGTAATCCATCGCCATGAATGTTGTACTTCTCCTCAAAAGCCATGAACACCTCCTGTGAAAACACGTTCTCACTGACTGCGTCTCCACCATTTGTTCCTGTCATTCAATCAATAGACCGAAGAGGGGGTGGAAAAACCAGCTAGATCGAGCCGGAGGGGGAGGGCTTCTCCCCAACCGGCTGGGTCGAGTCGGATCTGTGCTTCGCAGCCTCTCCTCGCCAAGCTGCTCAAAATCATATCTGACCTCCCTCTTCCTTTCTCCCTTGATTCGGATCTAGAGCAACCCTTTCTGCGACTGCGACGAGCCCTCAAGAGCAACCCCTCCTTGATTCAGATCTAGAGCAGACGAGCCCTGCGACTTTGATAGGTCCTGCGACGAGCCCTGCGGCAGCGTAGACGAGCCCTACGGCTGCGACACCTGCGACGAGCCTCCTCCTTGAAGCCCTGCGGCTAGGGTCTCTTGGTGGAACTCCTTTCCTCGAAACTAGCTTCGAAGGAAAATCCGTCCCAGCATGATTACGTATTCCTAACCAGTTTGGAAAAGAATGAACACATGAAGCCCTGCGGCTAGGGTCTCTTGGTGGAACTCCTTTCAATTCAAGTAGAGTTGCCAATTTCTCCCAAACATTATCAGCTTCACCAGCCAATTTGAAGATCCAAGCCACGACAACTGATCTCCCTGTGTCTTTAGGAGTTTTGAGGGAAAGGATGTAAGAGATGACTCCTTCAGGCATAGATACAATGTCAGTACTACTTCCTTCCATTGCATAGTTTCTCCTAGTGATGATGTTCTTATCAAAGCTTTATTTGAAGGTTTTTACTTTACTTTTTTGAGGTAGTCTAATAAGGCATGTTTGCTAGTGTCTTTTGGTATTTTTTTTAGTGTTTTTACATTTTTTTACCTCTTCTTTTTAAAACACAATCACAAACACTATCTATAGAAGGGGTGGAAGTGTAAAAAAACCTAAAAAATACCAAAAAAATACTAACAAATATGGCTGGCTAGAATTGTTGTCCTTTCTTAGTAGTCTTTGCCAAGTCTTTGTTCAGCGTAAGTAATAAATGATGATTGGTAGGATATATACTTAGAAGTGAACCTTTACTTTTCTATTGGCTAGGAAGTTTGGAACAAAATACCGAAGCACCAAAAATAGCTTTACCTTTCTTTTCCATTGTTTGTTGTCTATGTACCTTTCTTTTCCATTTTTTTGGCTCAAATCATCCTAAGTACAATGTTGACTGAAATGTACTGAGTGGTGGGCCTTGGCTCCTATGGCGCGGCGGCGCGGCCACACAAGTGGTCAAGGCACATTTTAGTCAGTTCGCAAAGTGTGTTGTCAATGGCATTGTGCATGTATACGTCCCCTTCGAATTGGAACATGATAGGCCCTGATTACAAACAGGTAATGCACTGGAAATTTTGAAGGGACGAGCAGGTCCCATGGGAATCAAGAACATGGAGAAGTAACAGTGGGGAATTTACTTTTTCTCATCAAAAGTCAAAACCATGAAGGGATAATTGAGTAGTGTAAATTTGAAGCATTTTGACACATTTTTTTAATGATAAGATTTGGGGATCCTCAAAACCCCAGCTCTTGAGTTTTCATTTGAATGGAGGGCATATAATTGAAGGTATTGTAACTGGTCAGGCCTAAATTGTACCACTATTAGAGCAATTAGTGTCAACATAATTTCAAGAATAGAAGGTTGAATTTTGTAATTCTTTTATTGTTGTGAAAAGATTTACGTGGTTCCAACACAAACCAAGACTGAAAATTTTAAGTAACAGGCACGCATATGATGTAACGAGCTATTGTATTTGGTTCATCTTCAAACCCCTGCTCACTTTCCACAAAAAAAAAAAAAAAAAAACTACAGTGCTATTCTGTCAGGGCTGTGGGCTGTGTTCAGTTCAGATCACCAAACCCCTGAATGTGGCAAATTTTCAGACCATATAAACCTACACATTCAAGTAGAGTTGCCAATTAAACCTGACCAATAACCAATATTTTCGTCAGTTTTTCGCACAGTTTAACCGAGAGGCCTTAGTTCCATGCCTTCAATGATAAGCCCTGTCTTGTAAGTAGCCTGCACATTCCAGACTTTAATCAATAGTTCTCCATCATCTTCATCGTCATTGTAGAAACTACCAACTTCAATCTCCATCCATCCATCACTTCTTTTACATGGCACTCGTACTTCGCCCCCAACAATTGTACCCCATGTTGACATTTCAGAATGGTTGGGGCACAAGGGGGCAGTACTTCTTGACACTTGGAAACCAGTTTGAACTTTTAACTTGGGGGGTCTGGAACCAATGCCTACCAAATTCGCCTTAAACTTTAATATGAGATAAACAACATAAGTTGTTTTTGGTGATATCATACTAGTTTTGATCTTGCCATCTATCCTCAACCACCAAACAAGGTTAAGCACCGCGGCCTCAGAGAACCTACAAGTGAAACCAGACCATTCATTTAGTTTGGGAACTTTCAACTACGAATAGAGTTAACAGTGAGTAGACTCAAATCTCATTACATTTTTACAAATGCTTACCTTGATTCGGGTATAGAGTTCCAGCTGCAGTCTCGACTGGTATCTCCCCAGCAGATATCAAGTTGTCTTGCATTTAGTATATAACATTTCTTCCCAGTAGATCTGTCAAGCCAGAAACTCTGAAACATAGAAATCAAGTTAATGTCGAACCCAAATGGCCTAATACAAAATGTTGCTAAAATTTAGACAATATGGGGTTGGGCTGATTTTACCTTGGTGCCACCATCAATAAGAATTGGATCACAAAGACGAAAATAGAGCTCCTTCTTTGAAGAGAACTCAATTGGAGTAACAGACTTCGAAAGTACTTCTTTATAATCAGGTGGCAAAAGTGTCTCCCAGATATTGTCAGCTTCACTAGCCAATCTGAAGATCGAAGCGACAGTAGCTGATCTACAAGTATCCTGAGGAGATGTGAGGGAAAGGATGGCTGAGATGACTCCTTCAGGTATGGAGAGGAAATCAGTACTACTTCCTTCCATTGTTTGGTTGCTTATTTTCCTTCACTAAAAATGTTGATGATCCCTTTGTTTTAAAGACCTTTTAGAAGTCGTTGCCAAGTCTTTGTTTTAGTGTAAAATGTTTGATTGGCTAGCTAGGAAGTTTGAAACAAGACACCAGTCAAATTGAATTTTCTACACGGGATCAATGGTGGGTCAGAATATAAGCTGGAAGGAATTGACCATGTTTACATTCCTTGGACTTCTGAAATCCAAAATTTTGATTTGATTGTTTCGCATGTTTGAAGACTCAATATGACTCTATATATAGTCTCTGCTTCATGAATCATAATACTAGTGGACGCTGAAAAAATCAAACAAGGCAATCTGAGGTTGAAGAACTGAAGACCATTGCGCAGCAGCTTGGGCTCCCATGGATATATAGTAGGTGGTGATTTCACACATTATTGATCAACTGGAACAAGAGAGGTGGCCAAGAAGTTCCCAATAGTCAAATTGTAAATTTTGCGAGATGAAATGGACCACTTAGATGTTCCACACCATGGTGTGGAGTGTAAACTCCCTGATTTAACACCATTCACTAAAGGTTCACTCAACTCAATAATGTATTTCGGACATCCCAACTACTGTTTACTTTTCCCAATCTGACAACTGTTTTATCAAAAGTCACATGTGACGCTTTTGTCTTAAATATCGACATATAAAAAAAAAAAATTTGTTTGAAATCCATCAATCTAAGCCGTTGAATCAGATCCGACGGCCCAAATCTATCCCCCCATACAATGGCTTACAAAGATCCAAAATACATTGTCTTCGCGGTGGGCAACTTAGATTAAAAATCATCGCCCTTTTGGATGAAGCATCCACAAGTAGGGATGGCAGTGGGGCAGATTTTCACGGATATTCGCCCCACCCAATTCGTTTGGGGCGGTTTTGGATATGGCTGAATGAGTTTTCGGGTGGTTTCGGATATCCAAAAAATATCCGTTCACTATTCGGGGCGGATACGGATTTGGCCATATCCGTCCCGCGGATATCCGCCCCGCGGTTTTAACCATACTGTATGCTCAAAAAAAAAAAAAAAAAAAAAAAACCAACACCGCCTCTCACCCCTCTCTCTCTCTCAATCACTTTCATTTCATTTCACATTTTCACTTTCAGCTCCCACAAACCAGAGGAGGAGAGGAGAGCAGAGCTGCAGCCAGAGACCGACCCTTCTTCTCCCTCAAAACAGCGAGCAACCCTCCCTCCCTCCCTTCGAGCAACCCTCCCTCCCTTCGAGCAACCTCGCTCGGGCAACCTCCCTATGAGCGACCTCCCTTCGAGCAACCTCCCTTCGAGCGACTCACAGCGAAGGCCGCGAGCGACCTCCCTTCTTCTCTCTCACAGCGAAGGCCGCAAGAGACCTCCCTCCCTTCTTCTCTCTCACAGGCAGCGAAGGCTTCCCTGCTCCCCTCACGCCACGATCTCCCTCACAGAGAGATCTCCCTCCCTCACCCCGCGAAGGGTTTCGATCTCCAACTCCAAGCTTCAAATCCCACAAAGGGTTTTTTCCTCTCCCCCATCAGAGATCGAGATCAAGAGATCTGATCTGATCAAGATCTGATACGATCAAGATCTGATCTGATCCGATCCGATCAAGATCTGATCTGATCCGATCCGATCAAGATCTGATACGATCAAGATCTAATCCGATCCGATCCGATCAAGATCTGATCAAGATCTGATCAAGATCAGTTTTCAAGATCTGATCTGATCAAATCTGATCTGATCTGATCAAATCTGATCTCAGAGATCGAATTTTTGTAATATGTTGTAATTTTTTTTTTTGAATTTGTTGTAATTTTTTTTAGATCAGATAACTCAGATCTGATCTTTAGAATTTTTTTTTTTTTTTTTGTAATATGTTTTATTTTTTTTAATTTTTTGTATGTATAAATGATCTGATCGAATTTTTTGTAATATGTTGTAATTTTTTTTTGAATTTGTTGTAAATTTTTTTTAGATCAGCGAACTCAGATGATCTGATCTTTAGAATTTTTTTTTTTGTAATTTGTTATGTAAAAATTGTATCAGGCGGGGCGGATTGGTTGGGGCGGGGATTCAAAACCCATTTTTAAATCTATTTTATGCGGATATTCGGGGCGGATATTCGCGGGGGTGGTTTTGAAAATTACTAATAAACGGATATGCGGGGCGGGGATGAATTTGCTTAAATCCGCCCCAATCCGCCCCGTTGCCATCCCTATCCACAAGCAATACATATTATTTGTTTATTTATTTATTTTTGTTTTCTTTCGTTTGAGATGCAAGTTAGTAACTGATGTAGGAGGATTCGAGTCAGATAATGCTGAGTTGTCAGATGACACGTTGTTGACACTGAGATACCTTAAGTTGGCAGATTAGCGCAAAGATGACAGGAAGTCGTGATTTTTTCCTAATTGGGACAGTTTTGGGTGCGTTTCGATATTTTGGCCATAACTTTGGCTTCGGGTATCAGAACCGCACATATGGCCCCAATTCGGAAAGCTCTTTTCGGCGCGCACGTCGTAGCCACCGAGGTCTGCTCAATGCACATCTTTTCCGAGGTCAAAATCCATTGTTTTCCCTTCCGAATCCACAATTTTAATTATTTTTTTCCTTTTATGGTAATATTCCATTTATCGTTTAGGAAGTGATTCTGAACTCGATTTGGCCAGATTTTTGATAAATTACTTCTTTTATCACGTATTTCATTTTAACATGATTATTGGGATTTTGCTATTTTTTGTAAAATTCTGATAATGACGAATTTTAGCTATACAGCCCGACTTGTGGGCTGACTTTGGGGGGATGTTGGGATTTGCATAATTTTGAATTGAACATCAAGGTGTTTTTCTGTGTTTTTGGGCGATCCTTTTGTGTATTTCTCTGTGAATTATCTGTTGAAACTAGTCTACAGAATAATCGTTATTCTGTGGCGTCAGTAACGTTATGATCTGTGTGCATTATCATAACGTTGACATTGTGAAAAGAATAAGCGATAATTCTATTTGTTAACAAGCAAATAAACGAAGATTCCAATGTTGATTAACAAACTTCCAAGCGGATTTTCCCATTAATTTTGTCTAAAAACGCTGAACATAACTGTCAATGACCATAATCAGATTGAATTGATCATTCATTGTAATCTGGAGGAGAGGAGACGAACTCAGAGCAATCCAGAAATGGATGGAACAGATTTTCATTCCTTACCGGAAGAGTTTATTTCATCCGTCCTTTCGCTCACATCTCCTAGAGATACATGTAGCTCAGCCTCTGTGTCTAGGATCTTCAAATGGGCTTCTGAGGCTGATATTGTTTGGGAGAAATTTTTGCCACCAAATTGTGAAGAAATACTTCTGAAGTTAACTGATTCTGATTCTCAACTTCAATTTTCTTCCAAGAAAGAGCTTTATTTTCGTCTTTGTGATCCAGTTCTTATCGAGGGCGGTACAAAGGTATAATTAGTTTAAGTCAACCATTTTGCACTTATTTACTTCTACCAAGATTTGAAAACATTTCATGGATTCTTAACAGGATTAAGTATTGTCTTCAATTTAGTTAATTAAAGTACCTTAGAATAGACTTCAGAATCTAGATCATCCCAATCAACCGGATCAGTTTTTTTAATGGTTACAAACGGCAAAAAAAAATTGGGACTACTGACAATACATCCCGTGTCATACTCTTATCAAATTTTCGTGCTCCTGTCAAATTGTGAAATTTTAAATGTAACTCCCTTAGATTTACAAATCAGTTAATGCACTTAAAAAATCCTAATTTTTTTACTGTCACTTTTTTTTTCGCTGTGTTTTCAGAGCTTTTGGCTGGATAGATCTACTGGAAAGAAATGCTACATGGGAAATGCGAAACATATTTTGATCACCTGGGGAAGTGACCCTAGTCCTAGGTACTGGAGTTGGAAATCTGTACCTGAATCAAGGTAAATGAACTCAAACCTCAGAAAACTATAATTATCTTGCTGTATATGTGTTTGGTTAATTTTTTCCTAATAAGTGTATCGATCATTTTCTTCAATTTCATTGACAGGTTCTCAGTAGTTACTAGGCTCATGCTGGTATGGTGGCTAGATGTCTATGCCAAAATCGATACTTACATGCTATCACCAAAAACAAATTACACAGCTTATCTCATAGTAAGATTCGAACAAGATTTTGAGATCGGTTCTAAATCAACCGAGTCAACTACTGAAATTGAGAACTGCCTGTCAACAAGTATTGTGATTTTATGTCCTCAGAACACTTATTGTCCACGATGGGGTCCAACTCCAGTGGATAAAGATGTATGAGTTGCAGCTCGTAGGGCGGATGGATGGATGGAGCTAGAATTGGGTGATTTCTACACTGATGATATAAATGATGTAGAAGTGAAGATTAAGATCAAGAATATAAATTGTCATTGCTCTAAGCATGAGGTTATCATTGAAGGCCTTGAAGTAAGGCCTAGAGTTCAAGGCAGCATACAAGTTTAGGCCTAAAACTTTGTCTATGTTCAAACATGTTTAGTAAGAAACTTTCATTTTTTTTTCTTCTTCCATAAAAGTGGTATCAATCTTCTCATGCTTAAACGAGAGAATAAGTATCTCATCATAGAATGCTGCAGAGGTGCAGTAAGCTCGTTGATTCATGAATATTTACTAATTTATACAACCAAGAGACTTCAATTATATGCTACATATATTCAATACATAACTAATATGATTTAGATAATTAAGAAACTCACTACGAATGTTTGGAATGGAATTTAACGCATCCAAAATGATTCATAAGACACTATTGAAGAAAATATAAAACTTGCCAAAAGCTTTCACACTGCGAGCATTCACATATATATGTAAGATATTGAAATGAAAAGTCTCGATAAAAATAACATAAAACATTTACATAAGTAAGGATTTGTTTGGATAGTTTGGTTTCGTATAAACAGTGCAAATGGGATAAGCTTGCGGGTAAAACTTAAAAGTTAATTATTTTATTAGACAAGTAAAAGTCACAAAATTTCGAGGAGGCTCTAAATTTGATGTGGTTCATGTGGGGCTCATCTCAATTTTTTTATGATAGAAAAATCGTATTTTTTAGTCATTAAATTGTTTCCAATAAACCCATATCAAAATTATTATATTATGTCTCCAAGAAGATTAAGATTAACATGATGTTAAATAAGGAAATTAAATCATGCATCCATATCTCTCTCTTTTTCCATTTCATGAAGAAGATAAACATCATTTGCCATCTGTATCATCATCCTTGATTTTCATCGCGATTTGTACCACAATATATTCACATCCTTCATATCTTATGATATCAAGATATGTGACCTTTGTGTACAGAAAAAATCTACTCGGCCTGGTCTTTTTGTCTAGTTAGTGCTTTGGGAGGGTGTCTAGCACGTGAGTGTCAATTACCCTCTATCACAATAATCAGTGCTCTCTCCCTAGGCTGCGTAAAAATGTTATTGTGTATATATAGCAACAATTTTACCCTTTTATGCCTTTTTTATCCTACGAGTTTGTGACAGCTATAAAACCATCTCCACCACCCCACACTCTCACATTCACTCACAGAGTAAAACTATTTGAGAAGAAAGAAATGGACGGAGCAGATTTCAGCCATTTGCCGGAACATTTCATTCCAACCATCCTTTCATTTACAACTCATCGAGATACTTGCAGAGCAACATGTGTTTCATGGAACTTATGATCTGCTGCTGATGCTGATAATGTATGGGAGAAAATTTTTGCCATCTGGTTATCAAGAAATATTGTCCAGTTCTGATACTCCCATTGAGTTCTCTTTGAAGAAAGAGCTTTATTTTCGTCTTTGTGATCCAACGCTTGTCGATGGAGGTACCAAGGTAAAATGATATCAAACCCTTTATTGTTTTAATTATTTTTTTACAGATTGTGTTCATTATATATTGCATTTTATATCACTGTTGCTCAAAAAATTGTGATGATAAATTTAATTTTGTTCTGAAATGCATTTTATATTTAATGACAAAATTAACAAGTTTTTATTTTTTATTTTTTTTTATTTTTACGGATCTCCAAACTTTTATATGAATAAAAATGATGAAGAACCACATGGAACCACTCATTTTTCCGCTCATTACTAATTAAATACATCATCAATAGAAATCTAAAAAAAAAATTCTACAAACCCTCAACAAACATACAAAGAGCTAAGAGCTAGCTCTACGAACTCCAAGTTGGCTAAAGGGGATTCGTTGTAGATGATAGCTTCTTTGTTCCACGAATCCGCTTTCTGGAAGTTAGTTCTTTATTGCCTATGGTTTTGAGTTTGGAATTGATTTTTTAGGTGAAACCCTAGGAGTAGCAAACCTTTCAAGTTCATGGTAATAATTAAGCTAAGAGCAATGCTTCAATACATTCATGAATTTGGATGTATGGTAAGTTAGCACTCAATGTACAAAAAGTTAGCAATTGATGCACATAAAGTTACCATCATTTGACCAAAATCACCTTAGTTACTAACATGTCATAAAAAAGTTACTATTCAATTCAATTACCAACCACATTCACAAGAATTTTCATTAAGTTAATTAGAACAATTTTTAAGAGCCAGGCCCCTAGCGCTAGATCGGTGCCAGGGGAGGCTCAAGAACGTGTTGAAGAAGAAGGAAAAAGATGAAGATGAAGAACAAAAGAAGAACATATGAAGAACATAAGAAAAAGAAGAATAGATGAAGAAGAACATATGAGAATCGGAGGGGTATTGAGCCTCCCTTGATGTCGATCTGGCGCAAGTATTTGAAACTTGACTTTATGTTTCAAAGCTTCTGGCTTGATAAATCTACCAGGAAGAAATGTTATATGATAAGTGTGAGGCAACTTGATATATGTTGGAGTTGGTTTAATTGCTAACTTTGATGCTGAGGAAGAGATCCGAGACCTGACTGCTGAGGAGAGATCTTGTAGAGTGCAACTGCATCAGAAGTGGGCAACATTAACCAATAGAGATGAAGAGTTTTGGAGGATCAGATCAGGGGTCAACTGGATTTGTCATATGGATCAGGGGTCCAAATTCTTTCATAACTTGGCCAACAAACGCAGGCTGTTAACTCTATTGAAGCTCTTAGCACGAGTCAGAAGCTGGTAGTGAATGAAGTCAGCATTAGAGAACTCTTGATCTCTCATTTCAAGGAGTTGTTCTATGAAAAGGAGTGGCGACCTTTCTTCTCAGGGATTACCTTTAAGTCTATCTCCCAGCCTATGGCTTCCTCCTTGGTAGATAATTTTTTAGAGATGGAAATTAGAGCGGCAATGGAAGATCTAAAATCTGAAGTTTCTCCAGGTCTTGATGGCTTTTCAATGGTGTTCTATTTGAAAATGTGGGAGGTAATCAAAATTGATTTTCTGAAAGTTATTGAAGATTTTAACTCGAGAAAATTTCTTGATTGGTGTTTGAACACCACTATCATTTCGCTTATTCCTAAATGTGCGGGAATGCGAACAGTCAATGATTTCACACCTATCAGTATTTTGCATGGGGCCTATAAGATCATTGCCAAGGTGTTGGCTAACAGATTGAAAATAGCTCTTCATTAAGTCATTTCTCCTTTTCAAAGTGCAGCAAACAGTGGCAGACAGGTGGTTGATAGCCCTTTAAATGCCAATGAACTTATTGATTCTAGGAAAAAACAGGGTGTTCCAGGGCTCGTTATCAAATTAGATTTCTCTGAAGCCTTTGACAATGTTTCTTGGAGATACTTGGATTTGGGATTGGATCGCATGGGGTTTGACCCCAAATGGATTCATTGGCTTCACACTTGCAGATCTACAGCTAATTTCTCTCTGAAGATTAATGGTCAGCAACACGGATTTTTCAATGGCTCTAAAGGCTTGCGTCAAGGCGATCCTCTGTCTCCTCTTTTCTTTACTATAGCAGCAGAAGGTCTAACCCAAATGATTCTTAAAGCGGTTGATGCAGGCCTAGTAAGAGGATTTTCTGTTGCAGAGGGTAGTCCTTCTGTTTCTATTATTCAGTATGCGGATGATACTATCCTCTTTTGTGATGCCTCCGCTACTCAGGTTCTTGCTCTTAAAAGAATTATGCTTTGGTTTGAAGTTATTTCTGGTCTGAAAATAATTTTTCACAAATCAGTAGTGTTGCCTATTGGAGAAGTCCCTCATCTGCATCAGTTGGCGGGTTTATTTGGTTGTTCAACGGATCAGCTTCCAGTTAAGTACTTGGGCATGATTTTGGGTGCTAGTTTTAAAAGTAAAGTTGTGTGGGATGAGACGATCGAAAGGATGGAATCGAAACTAGCGTCGTGGAAACGCAAATTTCTCTCTAAAGCAGGCAGATTAGCTCTTGTCCATTCCACATTAGCTTCTATCCCTATGTTCAGTCTGTCTCTTATCAATGTTCTTTCTTCAATAGCGGCCAAGATGGAATAGATCATGCGCGGTTTTCTTTGGGGTTCCACTCAAAACTCTAGAAAGATGTATTTAGGGGGCTGGGAAAAAATTTGTTGCCCCAAATCTCAAGGTGGTTTAGGCATTCGCCAGGTGCTCACATTCAATTTTGCATTACTTTCCAAGTGACTTTGGCGATTTGCAGAAGAAAATGACAATTTATGGAGATCTCTAATTATTGATAAATATGGGCGCACTAGATGGGTTTGGGAAAAGATAACTAAGCACATTCCCTATGGATGCTATTTGAGGAAGTCCATCTCCCGGTGCGCAAGTGGTTTCTACCCTCACACCTCTCTTTGATGTGGGAATGACGATCTCATCTCTTTCTGGCATGATTTCTGGTGTAGTAACCAATCTCTGAAGGATCTGTTTCCAAGGTTGTTTATCATTAACAACAATCAATATGGGAGTGTGAGCAATTTTTTGTTTAATGAAAATTCTTGGGATCTTTCCTTTCGAAGACCCCTTAATACCGGGGAACTAGAGGATGTCGTCAATTTAATGCATTTGTTGGATAGACAGATGCTCTTAGAGAGATTTGATAGTTTGGTGTGGAAGGGTAAAGGTGTGGGCTTCTCGATGAAAGAATTTTCTGATATGTTGGTTGCCTCTCATTATGAGACTCACTCCAACCCCTTCATTTCCTCTCACAATAATATGGTATGGGTAAAAAATCTTTTTCCTCAGATAAATTTCTTCAGTTGGTCAGTGTTGCATGAGAGAATCTTGACTAAAAATAGGTTAATGAAAAGAGGAATCCACACAGGGAGTCTTTGTGTGCTTTGTAATGAGATTGACGAGACGCTAGATCATTTGATGCTTCACTGCAAATTCTCCAAATCAATTTGGATCAGTTTCTTGTCAGAATTTGGTTTGAGTTTGATGTTTCAAGGCTCCATTTTAGATTGGCTAAGTTGGTGGTCCCAAGCTAATCCTTCTCGACGGGCGGAGTGGTTATGGCGTAGGGTTCCTCACGTACTCATGTGGTGTGTGTGGAAGGAAAGAAATAGGAGGGTATTTGAAGGGCTCAACAAATCAGAGCACTCTATCGTTATCAAGATATAGGGAATTGTTGTGGAGAATGGGTTCGACTTGTAATTTGTTTAGGGATTTGGTTTTTGACACCTTCATGGTGTCTTGGCATTCCTTGATATATGAATGATTTCCTTTGTATTTTGTTTCCCTTTCTTTATTTAATAAACATCTTCGTGTTTGAACCAAAAAAAAAAAAAAAGATGTTGGAGTTGGTATTATATACCTATATTGAGGTAAGTGTATTGTCATGTATGTGATGAGTTTAAGTTGAGGGATCGAGGTCATGTATTTTTATGATAAGTTAGTCGTTTAAGTTCCCAAACTAAATGAATTACATGATTCACTTGTAGGTTCTCCAGGTTGTTTTGCTTAACATTGTTTGTTAATTGAGCATGGATGCCAAGATCCAAACTTGTATGTTATCGCTAAAAACAACTTATGTTGCTTATCTCGTAGTAGGATTCAGATCTGACTGGGTAGGACTTGATTCTACACCGAGTTTAATGTTCAAATTGGAAACCAAGTTTTAAGGAGTATCGGTCTCTTGTGCCCTTACAACTTGAAAATGTTACTTAGAAGTGTTGGAAAGTTGGGCTGAGAATAGGTAGAGAGTTTGACTTTGAGGCATGTATAATATGTTTTCCTTAAAGTGATATTTGTCCTCGCTCAAGAATGAGTTTACTATTAGGTCTTTGACAAATCAGTTCCTGGATACAACAAAGATTAAATCTTGGCAATAACTAAAACTTCCTTTGAGTCTATAGAAAGAAACTGTGGGAATTGAGAGAGAACAGAGTATGTAATCAATGATGATTTTTAAAAAAAAAAAAAAAAACGGTCACGAATGTGCATGCAGGCCAATATCAATATAGGATTTTTTTTTTTTTTTTTTTTTTTTTAAAAAGCAAGTAGGGTCTTAAGGACCCCTGGCGGCCTTAACCTTTATATTAATAATAAGAAATCATGTACAACACCTCACCTCTTCCAGAGAGACGCCACTACAAGGTTTTATACGTCCCATGAATCTCTAACATTGGTATGTTAATTACCACATTCTTTGTTTTGGATTATGCTCCATGTACTTTTTGTTACCTATCCTCCATCTATTGGATCGATGAGGGCTTGGTACATAATTTGCTTCAGCTTCAGCTATTAGAGCCTTGAGACGCTCGTAATCTTTGCGACCAACCATCCCAGTTCCAATATCATATAATTCCTCATGTTTCGCTGGCTCCATTATATCATCTCTACATACATTCATTGCTTCAAAACTGTTGGAGTGGTTTTTTTCATCATCTTCATTTATGTCCTAAATAGTTTCTTGAAAAACCCCTATGCTCGTATTTGGCTCATGAAAAACCTCATTCAATGACTGATCATCTTCATAGGGTTCAATGTCACCTTCATGCTCTTCCAACAACTCTTCATTATGTACCTCTCGAATATTAGCAATCTTGTCTTCTTCTCCCAAGTGCTCTTCATTTAGTACATGTTGGTTTACAATGACACCTTCCTCATCATAGTTTTGAAGGCTAGTAACCTCGTCCAGGGACTGATCTATGTTATCAATCTGGACTTTATCTCCTTGCACGATCTCTTGAACAGAATGATAAGTATGTTTAATCTCACCTTCTTCCAGCTCTGGATCTAGACGCAAGGCCTCTATACTATTAGTCCCTTCTATATCATTGTTATCATCAACACATTGCAGGACATTAAATGAATTATTATCCAACCTAAGGTTCTCCTTATCATTTACCAACTTTCCATTTGTCCTTTTGATCTCCACCCATTCTTGATAATTCTTCTTAGTAATACCTTGTTAATTTGTTTTCTTACCCCTCTGGCCCAAACTGTTTTCATAATCCTTTCTATGATTCAACATCTTCTCCTTTTGTTGTTGGACCTTGACACTAACATCTCCCATACATTTGCCTTTTTTGTGCCCAAAACACGACAATCAGCACATAACAGAGGCTTCCATAGGTAATCAATAATAATCTCATCAAGTTCTCCGTCTTCTCTACCAATATTTTATTTGATTTTAGTGGGAAGGTTTTTTATTGGTTTATCCTCCACACACACAACAACAAAATTTAGTCTAGTTCTTGTAGTTGTTGCCCTATCAAATCGATTGGATTTTCCTATATAACTAACAATGTATCCTAACCCTGCATTACTCCACATACATGTAGGAACATTGTACATATGAATCCAGACAGGGATAGTGGTTACCTCTTTCTTTAGACACTTGAGATCTTCCTTCCATGGTTTGGTAACCATCATCTTGTCCCTGACTTTAAAAGCCCCATTTCTAGGGCAACCTCACGATCTTCCATGTTCGAGAACTTGAAGAAGAAGTACTATCCATTCGAAGTAACTTTAATGGACCCTTTTGGATTCCATTTACGCTTCACCGCTAATTTCACTTGACTGAATAGAGGTGGATTTTCAAAGAACATCCCAACCAGTTGGTTTTCCCACATCTCTTTAGTTTCCTGTCAAATACCAGGGGGACATATTAATGTATCTTCTTGAAGCATCAAATCTGCAAAGTGAACAAAAACTCCCGGCTCGGTACAAGATTTTTGACCATCGAACAACTGACTCCAGCTTCTCATCTTGTTGTCATTTCCTGCTAAACCATGTGGTTCCTGCGTGCTCACCGCTGCCTCTCCTTCCAGCAGGAGGCCATCACTTGGAATAGGTTTTCAAACAAACTCTCACTCAGCCATCAAATAGATCTGAAGAGAACCCATTCTCACATGTCATCGACCTGCAACCTCAGTCGAAGAGCGTGGAGGGAGGGGGAGGCGGAGTAGAACTGGGGGTGGGGGCGTGGAGGAGGGGAGGTGGAGAGGAGGGGGGAAGGGGCGTGGAGGAGGAGAGGCGGAGGGGGAGGCAGCTCTCTCTGGAGGAGGGTGTTTGGGCAGCTAGAGCTAAGCTTCTCTAGTTGTGGTCAATTTCTCAAAATAGGACTTATTATCGAAGGCATAGAAGTAAGGCCAAAAGAGAGCACAACCAAACCTAGGCAACTCAATTTCGAACGTTTGGGCATTGGACGACTTCACTAGCATTAGTTGGTATGGTTTGTGCAAGTATTTAATCCATCGACTCAGATTATGTAAAATGGGTTAGTCAAAGTATAAATTTCTTTTGGAAATTAAACTTGAAAGAACCATCACAACCTTGGCTTGGAGATAAAGGCAAGAGTTTATATATGATTCTACTGTTTTGTGTTGGATTTAGCTTTCTGCATCTTTCTTATATGTTAACACTGCAATTTTGATTTTGGTTCTTAAGACTTGTTGTCTTAGAATAAAACATAATATTTGCAGTTTACCAACATGTTTAGATACAAAATGTGATTCCGCGTTAAAGGATGTTTTACTAAGGGTGTGTTATATATGTGTTTTGTGCAACAGAGGGTGGGGTTGGAATGATCATATATATGATGTTGAAGCGGAAGATGGTTGCCTTTCTTAGTTTTCTATGGTAAAATATTATTCGTCCTACAGTTCAGGTTTTTTTTTTTCATGATTTTTAAAGAAAAAAATGTATTTCAAAGTCTTCTCTCCTCTCCTTTTATTTATTTTCTTTTTGTTCAATCAAACAAACCCTACTTGTTTGATGTCAAAAATGATGGTAGAGGTGGCAAAAAGCATGAAACCGCGACCCAACCCTTTACATTAGCCAAAATCGCTGAACAGCCAACATGGCCAGTATAAATAAGGGTTGGGACAATCAGGCCCTTTCTTACATTAGTTAGGAATTATCGAGTGGATGCTCTTTTAGTTATCGAGTATTACCAACACCACCCAAAGTGAAAAACTAGTTAAAGAGGAATTAAGTTCCTCACAACTTCAGCTGATGAACGAGATCAAATTATAAGGTCGTGATAAATGATTAAAACTAGCTAGTTTAGCGGAATTAGTTCCTCTCAACTTCAGCTGAGAGGGATCAAATTAAGTAAGGATGTGAGCAGTGATTAGAACGATAATCCTAAAAAGAACAACTTCGAGAACCCCCATGCATTTTTCTCTTGTATTCTCGCCATTAGAGAACTGCTACACTCCAGCAAGAGAGTGAAAGCACATGCATGGGTTTATCAATTAAGTGCAGTTTTTGGAGTTTCGGGTTTCTCAGTTCTGATCTCAAAAGAATTCACTACTCAAATAAGGTGATAACTCAATATCAATATTTTCAGAACTTTTGGCTGGATATATAGATCTACTTGAAAGAAATGTTATTTGGGAAATGCAAAGCATATATTGGTCACCTGGGGAATAGACCCTAGCCCCAGGTACTGGAGTTGGAAATCTGTACCTGAATCAAAGTTAACTCACTCCTTCAAAAAACTATTATTTAGTGCGATTAATACGGTTTTTTGTTGATTTTCTTGCTAATAAGTTAATCGATCACTTCCTCCAATTTCTTGACAGGTTCTTGGTGCTTGCTAGCTAGGCTCATGCTGGTGTGGTGGCAGGATGTCTATGCCAAAATCAATACTTACATGCTATCACCAAAACCAAATTACATGACTTATCTCATAGTAAGTTTCGAACTAGACTTTGAGATCGGTTCTAATAACTGAGTCAACTACTGAAGTTGAAAACTGCGTATCAACAAGCATCATAATTTTGTGTCCGTAGGTACACTTATTCGCCACTATGGGGTCCAACTCCGGTGGATAACAATGTAGGAGTTCACAGAGCTGATAGATGGATGGATCTACAATTGGGCAATTTCTACAATGAGGAAGGAAATGACGTAGAAGTGAAAATAGAAAAGATTTCATGGGGTCTAAATCTTAAGTAGTGGTTCATGTGGGACTCATATCAATCTTTGTAATAAAACTTGGTCATTAAAACTTTCCAATAAACCCATCAAAATGATGATATCAAATCTCCAAGAAGATTTAGGTGAGTAGATTATGATTAAGATGATGTTAAATAAAGAAATAAAATCGTCCATATCTCTCTCTCTTGTTTCCTTTTCATAAAGAAGATAAACATCATTTTGCCTTTTAATTGTATCTTCATCCGTTGATTTTCATCACGATTTTGTAGCACAAAAATTTCACTTTCTTCATATCTGATCACATCATCAAACCCTTTTATTGTCTTAATATCAAAACCCTTTAGCCAATGGTAGTTTGGTTGAATGGTTAAGGCTATGGTGGTTTAATCCCCAGGTCTTCGGTTCTATACCACTGGCGGCACGCTTGTCTTTCAAAAAAAAAATTTATATATATATCAAACCCTTTATTGCCATTATAATTACTGTTAATAAAATGTAATTAATTTTTTTTTTTGAAAAGCATTTATAATCATGAAACTAGGGTTTTTTTTTACATCATCAATAAAAACAAAAAATTTCTTCAAACCCTAAAAACTCCAATTTGAGACTACAGGAAGTACTTTTAGATGATAGCTGTCTGTTAAAATCCATGATTCAATTTTCTGAAGTTTAATTCTTTGTAGCCCATGATTTAGATTTGGGGATTGATTTTGTAGGTGAAACTCTAAGGACCATGCAAATTGTTTCTCAATCTTTAAGCCTTCAAGTTCATGATAATAGTTAAATTTCGAATTCATGTTTCAGAGCTTCTGGCTTGATAAACCTACCGGAAAGAAATGTTCTATGATAAGCACAAGGCAAGTTGATATGCTAGGCAGATGATGGTAGGAGCTGGGACTCTATACCTATATTGAGGTAATTATTTGCCAAGAATTAATGTAATGAGTTTAATTGAGTCTATTTGAAGGGATTGAGGTTATTGAATCTTATTGCTAACTTAGTAACTGAAGTTCCCAAACTAATGGATTACTTGATTCACTTGTAAGTTTTCTTAGGTCGCTTAACTCTGTTGGTTGGTTGAGCATGGATGGCAAGATCCAAACTCGTATGCTATCTCCAAAAAACAACTTATGGCGCTTATGATCTTATATTAGGGTTCAAATATGAGTCGTTTATTGGTTCTGCAATAACTGAGTTCAATGTTCAAATATGAGTCATTTACTGCTTTCTTGTTCCCTCATAATTTGAGAATGGTAATTAGAAGTACAGAAATTCTAAATGTCGAGGTTTTGGGCGAGGAAACCAGTGAGGGAAATGAGGTGGAGGGGTGGAAGCCGTTCAATTTCCTCGAAATGCGTGCGTTGACTTTTCGCGCCCGCATCCCGAGGGAGGTGAACGGCTCCCACCCCGCCACCTCCCTCCCCTCGCTCATTTCCTCGCCCAAAACCTCGACAGCAAGAATTACTCTTAGAAGTAATAGATAGTTTGAGATTGAAGTGGGTAGTTTCTACAACAATGATGAAGGTGATGGAGAAGTTTTGATTAACATCAGGAATGTGCAGTCCACTAGCTGTAGATTTAGGATTTATCATTGAAGGCTTAGAAGTTAGGCTAAAGGGTTGTGACATGTGAGAAAATAGGAGCATGACAAAACCTAGGGTTTCAGTTTTTATGAAATTCTTTTGGAAATGACGTCGTGAAAATAAATTGACCAGTGATTTTATTTTGTGTTGGATTTAGTTTTCTACCTCTCTTTTTTATATGTTAACCGCAATTTGACTTTGGTTGTTAAGACGCTGTCTTGGAATGAAACATAATATTTGCATTTTATCAACATTTTTTGTTACAAATTGTGGTTTTTTTAAGGATATTGTTTTACTTAGGGTGTGAGTATCTTGTGTGTTTAATTATTGAAGAAAAGAAACTTTGTACAAGAGATGAGAGTGAGATAAAATAATTTAAATAAAAAAAAATGATCAGCATATAATGTGGAAGACCAATGGTTGTGTTTCTTTGTTCTCATTTTTTTTTTATGATTTTGAAAGAAACGTGTATTTCAAAGTCTTAATTTCAAGATATCTTCTCGTCTCACCCACTTTTATGTATTTTCTCTTCTTTCAATCACACAAACCCTACTTGTTTGATGTAAAAACTAAAAAGTGATGGTATATAAGATAGCATGAAGCCCAGACTCGACCCTTCGAATTGGCCAAAATCACTAAACAGCATGGCCAGTTCTATAAAAAAAAAAAAAAAAGGAGATTGGGATTTGTCGAGAGGATGCACTTACAGTTGTACTACCAACAATGCCAAAGTTTTTTTTTTTTTTTTAAGTAGTTAAAGCTGAATTAGGTTCCTCACAACTTCAGTTGAGGTTTTCTCTGAAGATTTCATCATCGGATCAAAGCTAGGACGAAATGAGCAGTGATTAAAACTATGATCATGAAAAGAACAAGTTTGAAAACCCAATGTACCTCTCATTTTTCTCTTGGATTCTCGCCATCAGAAAACTGCGTGACACTCCAGCAAGAGATTGAGAGTGCATGAAGCAAGCAGGATTCCATCTTCTCATTTTCGAAATAGGAAAAACAATTATCAAACAATATGGAATGGAGTATATATAGGTGCGTCTTTGTACGATGATAGTGACGGTAACCTCATTAGATCGCCACTCTTCATTATTACTTTATACAAACCAAAAGACTTAAAGACTTCATATGTTATAACTGATATGGATTTAGATAACTGATACTATGGATGTCTCAAATAGAATTTTCACACATCCGAAATAATTCACATGTAAAACCAGGCTATATGTTTTAAAAGCAAATTTTGAGTTAAAACCTAATCAACACTATCAACTTCATCATCACTACACATCTGCAATGCCTAAAACTAAATGAGCAAGCTCATTGCTAAGTCTGCAAGTAGACTTATTAGCACCTTCTAAATTCAGGTAACTGATGATGATAATACAAGTAGAATGCAAATGCTTATTAGCACCTTGTATGGATGCTAGATTAGGGCTAGCATTCAATGGTTTTTATGTCATGATTCATTGTGGTTCGTATCCTTACGACGACTTTTCATACATCCTGTAGCCCACATTAGGTATAAATCACGTCATGAGAGTGATTAAAGGATTGATTGGTACTTATGAGGAAGAAAAGTTCTGGCAGGTCTATCATGCAACTACTTTAGTAGCAGAACATTTTGCAGGGTTACTCCCCAACTTGAAGACGGTGATTCTAGAACTAATTAGGTTCTTTGTTGAAGATTTGAAGCAAGTTTATTGTCCTGTGGATGCTGTAACGAGTGAACATATGAGTGATTGTAATCTTTATCATACTCTTTTTTCATTTCTAAGGTTCGGGGATCCTAAATAACCCTGCTCGCTTTCCAAAAAAAAAAAAAGTCTGCAAACATAAACAAAATCTACACGGTCTAAAAGAAGGGACTTAATAAAGCATTTGGCTGTCCAAAAAAACCATTTGTCTCAAGTTAAATGGTCATATACACCATGCAAAGCTTTCACCACATCGAGAGAATCCAAAACAAAGAACTCCCTTCAGCCTTTATATCCAGTGCCCAACAGAGTGCTTTTTTTATAGCTGCCAATTCTGCATTGCAATTGAAATTGACTTTGATTTCCAAAACACCTCAATAAACTTTGCAAGTATACATATATAAAATCCAGCATCAATGAGGATATTGAAGGCAGGGAGAATAGTTGCAGAAGTATAGAGCATTATGCTCAGGACTCATTGTTTCTGGAACAAAGTTTATTCCTGCTCCATGTACACTCTTTCTAAAGCTATAGTCATTGTAGAAATAAGCCTGCGATAGTGGTTTTGCATACTCAATAGACGAATATATGTATAGTCAGAAACTCACTTGTTTTTTTTTTTTTTTTTTGTTCCCACGCTATCAAAAACCTAAAACTTCCTAAAAGGCTTCATGGAGGGGTTATATATATATTGAAATGTAGCTAGCTTTACTCGAGTGTACTTCGAAACACTTGCATATATAGCAAAGGATGAGTGGGATAAGTTTGCCAACAAAATTAGTTTAGTAGATTAGTGATGAGGGTCTAAATCTGATGTGGCTAATAATGACCCACCTCATCTTGTAGTTATGATATCATGTCATAGAAGAAGATTAAGATGATTTTAAATAAGGAAATCAAATCCTCTAGATCTAGAAAGAAAATAAAATCATTATCCTCTTGTTAACTCCATCCATTGATATTAATTCTTCGTGATGTATCACATAACATCTACTTGTTCTTGAATACATATGACATCAAGATGTGTGTCCATTGTGTACATTAGCAATCTCTTCACCCTTTTATGCCTTTTTTGTACATGCGTGCATTACGCGTTTGTCTTCAGCTATAAAACGTTCTTCACCAACCTCACACTCTCACTCACACACTGTCATCAGAGTTCTTCGCGAGAAAGAAAAGAAATGGAAGGAGATGCTTTGAGATACTTGCCAGAAGACTTCATTCCAACAATCCTTTCATTGACAACTGCTAAAGATGTTTGCAGATCTGCATGTGTTTCATGGAATTTCCGATCAGCTGCTGATGATGATGCTGTATGGGAGAGATTTCTGCCATCTGATTATCAAGAAATACTGGCCAGATCTGATTCTCCTGTTGAGTTTACTACCAAGAAAGAACTTTACTTTCGTCTCTGCAAGCCGATCCTTCTTGATGATGATACCAAGGTAAAATTATTTCAACCTCATTGTTTTTAGTGTTTTTGACATGATTGCATGAATTACAAGTTGAACCAGCATTTAAGGTTTGGTCATTTGGGGCCAAGATCATGTTCAACGGGAAACCCCACTTTTACATGTTATTAGGGTTTTGGTGACGATCAAACGATCCATTGTCACAGTAAGTGGGTTTCTCTGCAAGCCGATTCTTGTTGATTATGGTACCAAGGTAAAGTTATTTCAACCTCATTGTTTTTAGGGTTTTTGACATGATTGCATGAATTACAAGTTGAACCAGCATTTGGGGTTTGATCATTTGGGGCCTAGATCATGTTCAAAGGGAAACCCCATTTTTACTTGTTATTAGGGTTTTGGTGACGAACAAACGATCCATTGTCATAGTAAGTGTGATTCTCGCAACCATAATCTTATGTTCAAGTCAAGTTTTGGATTTAGAAAACAAACCGATAAGTCTTGTAAACCAGAAAAATCTTAGGGTTTGAGTTTGCTCTGGAAAACCACCAATTCGCAAGAAGTTACTAGGGTTTCGGATCTCTACTCTAATGTATATAATATAACATCAATGCATCCAATATTAGGGTAAGGTGACTCGATCAAAGAGCATCTCCACTACTGATTTACTTGAAATAAACTCTTACCTTGTTCCAAACCTGATCTAAATGTTAAGAGAATATATCAAGTGATGCTTTTTTTAGTTTCGACGACTCTTTAGCCATCTCCACTCAAGAAATCATCGTCTAAAAGAAGTATTCACAAGTTGTGATTTACAATTTGAATAGGATAATTTTGAAACTAAGAAATGAAATCTGTACAATTCTGAAATTAGCCCAATAATTCTCTATGAAAATTAGAAGAGATAGGGGTTAATTACATAGAGACTCTTCAAAATCAAGGTGACTCCCCATAATTAAATGGTTTCCCTCTTCACAACACAAGTATATATCTTGGGAACAAATTAACTCCTTTTAAATTAAACAAGAAAATTCTAGGAATAATAAATACAAAACATTAATTTTCACCCTTAAAAAAGTTGCTGAATCAAACTATAATTTTCAACAATCCTAGTAAAAAAAGGTTCAACTTTTAAAGGTAAATTCACAGACCGTGATTTGGATATTGGCAGGGTTGATTTTGTAAGTGAAATCCCAAGATTATTGTTTCACAGTTTTTAAATGTTTTGAAACTTGACTTTATGTTTCAGAGTTTCTGGCTCGATAAACCTACTGGGAAGAAATGTTATGTGATAAGTGCGAAACAACTTGATATATTGTCAATGGACACTAGTTTATATTGGAACGAGTGCTATATGCCTATATCAAGGTAAGTGTTTGTTAAAAAGCAATGAGTTTAAGGCTATTTGGCGAAGGGGTTGATGTTCTTGAATCTTGATGTCAACTCTATTAGTAGTTTAAGTTCCCGAACTAAAATGAATGACTTGATTCACTTGCAGGTTCTCCAAGGCTGTTGTCCTTAATGTTATTTGGCTGTTGCGCATAGATTGCAAGATCCAATGTAGTATGTTATCACCGAAAACAACTTACGTTGCTTATCTCGTATTAGCATTCAAAGCAGATTGGGAGGGCCTTGGTTCTAGACCGACCGAGTTCAGTATTCAAATTGGAAACCTAGTTTCCAACAGCAATGCTCTCTTGTACCCAGACAACCCTAAAATTGTTCTTAGAGGTGATGCATGGTTGGAGATTGAGCTGGGCAAATTCTACAACGATGGAGACAATGGAGAAGTGTTGATTAGCATCCTGAATGTGCATCCCGACATGAAACGAGGACTCATTGTTGAAGGAGTTGAAGTAAGGCCTGAAGGGTCACGCGCCAAAAAGAGCAAGGCCATACCGAAGCGAGTCTACAAATTTGATTCTGATTTTCCTCCAATGATGAGTCCCTTCGACCGCCCTTTTGGTAGTGGATGGCGTGGCCTCTTCGGGTTTTAGCTGTTGGTTTGCACAAGTAGTTAATCGACTCAGTTTGCTTAATAATTTGCCGAATGTAGGGTTTCAGTTTACTATTTTCTTTTGAAAACTATCTGAACCGAACCATCCACAACCCTACCTAGAGATCGAACAAGGCAAGCCTTTTATAGTTCTGCTATTTTATGTTGGACTTAGCTTTCTGCATTTTCGTAACGTGTGCTGCATAATTTCAGACTTCAGATTTGCTATTCGTCTTTTATTTGTGTTGAATTTCGTAGATACTATTTTCATCTTTCATGCAATTTTATTACTCGTTCTGATGGATGAATTAACACTCAAGAATGGAAATCACCAAGCACGGATCTAAGTGGGGACGCTGACAATGCCATCTCGTCCACCCCTTCCTCTCTTCCTCTGTTCTCTGCAATGTCGACGACTCCGCCCATTTCTTCCTTTCCGCTCCCTTTCTTTGTTGATTGGTAGACCGACAACCGCCCGCCTCCTTCCTCTTTGTTTGATTTATTTTCCTTTTCCACCATCGCCACCAACAACCCCAACCCCAACCTATCTTGTCTGTTTTGAGGAAGAATAATGTATTTTTTTAAGTATTTTCTCGAGATGAATTCGTATAGGGAGGTCTAGTTTTGTATTTTATTCATAGGATTTTTTAGAGATACATGAAAATTTCGACCTATTAATTTTTCTTCAAGATACATGTTTATATCTCGAGGTTCATACGTGGGTTATTGTTTGAAGGCAGACACGGATCTACGTGGGCCACTTGCCCCCTAATTGACTTTTGAAAATAATTGGATTATGCGAGTTGCCGACCCTGCGATGTCGACGCCGCTATGCAGCCCATTCCCTCTTTCTCCCTTTTTTTTTTTTTGGAAATTGAGCTGAGTTTTAAGGACCCCTAAATCTTTATATAAATGAAACAAAAATAAAAACAAATACTGAAACAAACTCTCACAAGAGGGGATTCACCAAAACAAATCTAGACTATAAACAAACTCAGCATTTGTACCTTTTGTTTGCTTTCTTAGTTATATTGGATTTTCGGGGACAAATGCTAAAATCTTTGGTGTGGGTGTTAGAGAACGTCTTTGCTGCCGGTTCTGTAAACACATCATCATCACTGGAGAGGCCTGGCCCATGCTCTTCTTCATTGCATGTGCGGTTATTATCCTCTTCTCATACATCTTTTAACCAAATGTAGTCTGCCTTCACTGAATCTTTGCCACGGCTAGCAATAGTTTCTTGCATTGTAGAAGGAACTTCGTTTCCCTTTTCGTATTCATTTATCATCATTAACGTATATTCAATCTCAAGAAGAGTAAGGATACCTTTCGCTTTATTCAGTTCTGTTTCGGTGAGTTGTGTCACACTGCGGTGCCCGAATTTCTCACCATCATTGACATCCTGGGAGCTGTTGTCTTTCTTTGCACCTGAAATATTGGCTGCAGGCATGTTGTTGACTTCTCCTACTTTATCATCCTCGATTGAGTTTGGCACAATTTCATTTGGGTACTTACTTCCATGTTCTTCCACCAATTCGATGTCATTCTTTTCTATTGCTTGGTCTTCTACAACTGCTGCTTGATTTTCTTCTGTCACTGTAGCATTGGTGTCATTCACATTATGAGCAAAGCTGTTGAGCATAGTTTTGTCTGCATCCGTCAAATGTGTTAGTTCTTCAGGAGTATGTACATCCACAATTTGAGTCCATCTTCTTGGCTGAGTTCAACTTTTCTGAACTGATTTCAACTTCAACTTTGTTATTTGCCCCATTAGTATCAGCTCCATCATTGTGTTCATTAGCCAAGTCCAGAATGACTGGAAGATTTGTAGTCTTATGTTGATAGTATTGTTTCTTGTGCTTCTTGTTTTTTGCTCTTTTGAATCCTTCCTGATCAGCATTTCCTGACCCCTCCTTACTTTTTTCCTTCTCCGATAGTTGTTGGATTGGTACTGACTTCTTCAACTCATGGTGTTTCACCCAGCATGTTTGATCAGTATGGCTTTGAAGGCCACATTGGTTGCAATACAGTGGTGGAAAAGGATACATAATATGTTGTTGGAGCTTGGATCCATATTTTGTCTGGAAGCGATTTTGAAATATTCTTCTAAACACAAACCTTAGCTACAGATGGTCTTAAGAGGTGCCTTATAACGTTGTTGTGAGACCTTGAGTGGGCGGACCTGAGGTGAGGGTGAGGGTAGAGGGCCCAACAGGCCCAATAGGCCAAGAGGGGTTGGACGAGCTACAAGGGGAATCATAGTCCCATATCGCCTGGGTGTGGGAGGGGGATGTGCTTTAAGTGTGCGAGGTCGCTCTACATGACAACACGCGTTTTAAAGCCGTGCGGGCCGGTTGGTAGCCCAGAGCGGACAATATGGTGTCATGTGGGAGCGGGTCGTTACAGTTGGTATCAGAGCCTGACCCAGCCGGAAGTATGCCACGTGTTGGTGGGCCCTCTAGCGACATGGACGTTGTGGGTGCCTGTGTGGCCAACGAGGACGTTTGGCCTTAAGGGGGGTGGACTGTGAGACCTTGAGTGGGCGGACCTGAGGTGAGGGTGAGGGTAGAGGGCCCAACAGGCCCAATAGGCCAAGAGGGGTTGGACGAGCTACAAGGGGAATCATAGTCCCATATCGCCTGGGTGTGGGAGGGGGATGTGCTTTAAGTGTGCGAGGTCGCTCTACATGACAACACGCATTTTAAAGCCGTGCGAGCCGGTTGGTAGCCCAGAGCGGACAATATGGTGTCATGTGGGAGCGGGTCGTTACAGTTGTCCATGGCTAGAAATTTACCAATCGATTCTACAACTACTTTGAAAAGTTTAGGCTGGAAAAGAATCAGTGGTAATCGAGGGAGTTCGATCCATACCGGTTTGTTGCGGGAGTCTCTCTTGCTATCAAACGAAGAATCCCATTTTGAAAGCCTGTAAGGGTACCCTTTGATGTTGCATTTCTCTCTTGCCATAGCTTTGATCATTGCTTTTTTAGATTCAAACTTGATTAGAACATGATAATAGTCTAAGGCACCAATTGTAAATTCACCGGGAATGCCCCAATACTTAGTCACTGCATCTCTAATGTCACTTAGGTAAGGTCTTTCTTGAGCAAACTTCATCACCAAAGCTTATTTCATATACATCTTGCCTATTTCAAGATCCAGATTTGATAGAGAAACAGAGGGCTTACCATCAAAAGTCGAATACACATGGTCTGTGGGTGACTCATCAACTTCATTAGGTCTGAACCGTCCCACAATCTGCGCAAACGAAGGAGTGCCAGTTGTCTTGCCAACCGTGGCTCCCCGATGGCCTATCCGTGGTAGTCATGTCAAAGTCAATCGAGTTGTCATCAAATCGATTCGCCCAAAAACATATCAGAGCTCCCCAACTGGCTGGATCAAGCCGGATCTGTGCAAATCTGAGTCGGAGTCGAAGAAGCCCTCGCCTGCTGATTAAAGAATCGAAGAAGAGAGATCTAAGTCGGAGTCGAAGATTGCAGATCTGATCTCTCTCGCCGAGTCGGAGTCGAAGTCGAAGAAACCCTCGCCTCCCCAAAACCAGATCTGATCTCTCTCGCCTCCTTTAACCCTCGCCTGCCTCACTGAGTTGGAGTTGCAGATCTGATCTCTCTCGCCTGCCCGCTAAGTCGGAGTCGAAGAAACCCTCGCCTTCTTCTCGAATAAACTACCCGATCTAATACTACTGGTACCCCCTCTCTCCCTCTGTTCTCTATGACGCCGACGATCCCGCCTCACCCCTTTTGACACAAAGGTGTTTGAAAGTTTATCCATAGATGCGTCACCCAAAGATTTCCTACTACTCACATTAATTACTCAGGATGAAGAGCCAGCAGCTAGTCTTTTTTTGGAGTAAAATTAGTACTGATGTAGAAGGATTTAATGAGCAAGCAATATACCTCTGGAAATCTCTATGTCTCAGGATTCTAGAATGTTTTACGGAGCTTAATTAGGAGTCTTCTAAAGAAAGATATGATCAAATCATTAAGGGTAGTCTGACTAGTTGGGTTGCGAGTATAGCAAAGAACTGCCAACCAACCTGCATTCAGTTTCCTACAAGAGAATTGAAAATATGGAAACTAAAATAAAGGTAAATCGACATTGCCTTGTTTCTTTTTCCATTGGAAACAACTATAGGGACGAAGTTTGGTGTGATGTAGTTCCTATTGATGCTTGCCACTTGCTACTTGGTTGTCCATGGTAATATGATAACAAAACTATTCATGATGGTTAGAAAAACACATTTAGTTTGTCAAGGATGGGCGCAAGATAATTTTGGGGCCTACTAAATTTGAGCACGAAAGGAAGCAATAAAAAAATGGAGGGCAACAACTTCTCAACTCAATCAGAATATAGAAAAGAGATGGGAGCTAGTGGTAATGGTTTTGTTCTTGTTGTAGTAGAGGAGAATGAAAGCAATATTTAATAACTTCCTGTGATGAAGCATCTCCTTGAATAATTCCATGATGTAATCCCGGAAGAAATTCCACCAGGCCTTCCACCCATGAGAGACATCGATCTGGTACCGGGGTTGTTTTACCAAACAAGGCAGCCTATAGAATGAATCCAAAGGAGTATGAAGAGTTACAAGGGCAGATAAATGATTTGTTGGCTAAAGGTTAATTTGATTCAGGAAAACAAAAGTTCATTGGCAGTGCCTGCTCTTTTAGTGCCAAAGCAAGATGGGTCGTGACGTATGTGTTGGGATTTAACCAACTATGTGAATGAAAAAGAATAAGGAAAACAAGAGAGATTGTAATCTCTTGATAACACTAGAACTCTTATGTGTAGAGAACTCACTTGATTCACATTTATTGAAACCAAATAATACATGGGTTTAAATAGGACTCACATGACCACTTAGTAAAAGACACATCTCTTAGTAAAAGACACTTAGTAATACTAAAAGACACATTGGAACACCAAAAGACACAACTCTTCTAGAACTAGTCTAGATTAATTCTCTAACATCCCTCCTTAAGCTAGACTATCACCATTCCAAGCTTCTTCTTCAATTTGTTGAATGTGTCGGTCTTCAAAGCTTTAGTGAAAATATCGGCAACTTGATCTTGAGATCTGCAAAATTTCACATTGATATGTCCCTCCTTAACCAAGTCTCGAATGAAATGATATTTGATCCTTATATGCTTGCTTTTGCCATGAAAAACTGGATTCTTTGTAAGTGAAATAGCCGAACTGTTATCACAAAACAGTGTAGGAGAACTAACAGGTCCATGCTTGAGTTCACTCAAAACCCAAATCAACCAAAGTGCTTGACAAGATGCAAAAGCCAGTGAGACATATTCGGACTCGGTTGTAGAGAGAGTCACAATAGCTTGCTTTTTAGATGCCCATGAGATTGCGCCGGAACCAATATTAAAAACATATCCGGAAGTGCTTTTACTATCATCAACACTTCCTCCCCAATCACTATCACAATAACCTACCAAACTTGGTTCTTCCACTTTCGTGAATTGAATGCCTTCATGAATTGTTCCACTCACATACCTTAAGACTCTTTTTCCAGCTTCCCAATGATTTTGCCTAGGAGATTCCATGAATCTACTAAGCATACTCACCGCAAACATAAGATCGGGTCTAGTGGAAGTCAAGTACATAAGACTACCAACAAGACTTCTATAAAGAGTTCCATCAACATGCCTATTGTCTTCACATTTGCTTAGCTTCAAACCAGCCTCCATAGGTGTGCTAATTGGTAGTGCGCCCTCCATTCTAAACTTTCTTAATAACTCTTGTGCATACTTCCGTTGAGTGATGATAATCCCATCTCTTTGTTGTTTAACTTCAATGCCCAAAAAATAATGGAGTAGTCCCATGTCGGTCATCTCGAACTCATTCATCATAGCTTTCTTGAAATCTTCATTCATACTTGAACAACTTCCGGTGAAGATTAAATCATCAACATATAAGCATACTATCAAAAAATCATTATGAGATCCTTCCTTGGTGTATAGAGTATGTTCAAAGGGACATCTTTTAAAACCATTCTTCAAAAAATAGCCATCAATACGACTATACCATGCCCTTGGTGCTTGTTTAAGCCCATATAAGGCTTTTTCCAAATGACATACTTTCTTTTCTTCTCCAATTTTCACATAACCAGGTGGTTGAGTTATATAAACTTCCTCCTCAAGAAAGCCATTCAAGAATGCCGATTTGACATCCATTTGATAGACTTTCCATTCTCTTTGAGCTGCCAATGCAAGTACTGTTCGAATTGTTTCAAGGCGAGCCACGGGTGCAAATACTTCTTGGAAATCAACACCATACTTTTGTTTGTAGCCTTTCACCACCAAGCGTGCTTTGTGCTTATCAACCTCGCCTTTTGAGTTCAATTTTGTTTTGTAAACCCACTTCACATCAAGGCTTATAATAAGTTTCTTGGTGAGGGGATTATACAACTTGTATGCCTTGGAACATTCACTATATCCAACAAAAATGCATTTCTCGGACTTGTCATCTAGCTTCTTCCTTCTTTCATCCGGTACATGTGAATAGGCAATGCTTCCGAAAATTCTCAAGTGATCAACACTTGGTTTGTGTCCGCTCCAAGCTTCTTGTGGCGTCTTATCTTGCACACTTTTAGAAGAGGAACGATTCAATAGATAAACAACACATGCTACCGCTTCCGCCCAAAAGGAATTTGGCAATCCCTTGGCCTTCAACATACTTCTAGCCAACTCCATAATTGTGCGATTTTTTCTTTCGGCGACTCCATTTTGTTGTGGGGTACCACGGACTGAAAATTGATGTCGAATACCATGCTCTTTTAAGAAATCTCGAAGCCCATGATCAATATATTCTCCCCCTTGATCCGAGCGAAGAGTTTTCAATTGGAAACCACTTTGCTTTTCAACAAAAGCCTTGAAATTTTTGAAACAACCATATACTTCCGATTTTTGTTTTAGAAAGTATATCCAAGTCTTCCTACTATAGTCATCAATGAAGGTAACAAAATAACGATTACCGCCAATTGAAGTAGTATGCATTGCCCCACAAAGATCGGTGTGCACAAGCTCAAGTGGCTTTGATGCTCTCCATGCCTTCCCACTAGGAAAAGAATTCCTACTATGCTTACCCAAGACACATCCTTCACATACTGTATCTTGAAGTTGAATTGTAGGCAAGCCCTCCACAAGATTCTTCTTGCCCATAAGAGATAGAGTTTTAAAACTCAAGTGACCATATCGATAATGCCATAGCCAAGACTTGTCTTGAATAGTATATAAACAAGAATTAATGTTACTTTGGAAAGATAAAGGAAACATTTTGCTTTTGGTCATTCCCACTTTTCCAATGATAACATCATTCTTATCTTTGATCTCACACAAAGCTCCCTTGAAATTTACTTCATACCCCTTCAAAAGAAGTTGCCCAACACTTAAGAGATTGTGCTTAAGGCCTGGAACATAAAATATATTTGAGATCCGCTTTATTCCTTGCTTGGTTTTGACAAGAATATCACCCCTTCCTTTGACATGAAGCTTGTTGTCATCTCCGGTTCTAACTTCACTTTGAAATGTCTCATTTATCTCAACAAAGGCCTTCTTGTTCCCGGTCATGTGGTTGCTACAACCACTATCCACGAACCACACATCTTCTAAGGAAGCGCCATGAACATTGCATGTAAGGAAAAGATTGTCTTCTTCCTCCTCATGCATAAAATTGGATTCTTTGTTGTCCTCCTCCATCTTCTTTCTACAATATTTCTTGACATGGCCATACATATGACAACGATAGCATTGAATATTTGATAAGGAAGATCTTTCTCTCCCTCTTCCTCGATAAGATGAAGCCTCACCATCATGAGATTTCTCTTGTCCACCATAGCCTATTCCTCTACCACGAGAAGTGGCTCTTCCACGACCTCTTCCTCTCAAGCCATCTTTAGAGGTATCTCTAAAAGAGACTTGCGTTTGAAAGGCTTGTTCAATAGAACTAGAATCATATTGCTTCATTCGTAGTTCATGGGATTGTAGTGATCCCAATAAACTCTCCACCGACAAAGAAGATAAATCCTTGGATTCTTCAATAGCAACAACACTAGACTCAAATTTTCGAGTCAAACTCCGAAGGATCTTTTCGACAATTCTTTGGTCTTCTAGATTCTCAATTTTGTACCATTTTATCCTCCCAAATTCATATTATTTACGAAAAAAAATATGCCCATCTCAAATATAAAAATCTGCTCCTCTCAAATATTGTTAATTATATCTAAGCCCCTAAAATAATTTATTCGAATTTAGAAATTTAATAATAGGCTCTTAAATATTTAGAATTTTAATAATAATTTTTCCCAAACTCATATTATTTATATTTATACCCAACCTCCTTAAACATTTATTAATTACGCCCAAGATCCTAACTATAATTTATTTAAGCCCTTCAATCATCTATAAATTAAAAAAAATCCCTAACATATAATTTTTTATTTTTCAATCAAAGTTAGCCCCTGTAAACATTCATTATTTATACTTAAGCACCTAACATAATTTATTTGAAACCCTTCAATTATTTATAAATTATAAAAAGGCCTTTACATCTAACATTTTGATTTTCGAATTTGTCTTCCATATTTCATATTTTTACAATCAAAATCAGCTCCCTCAAACCTTAATTAATGAACAGTAAAAGGTGTATATTTTCAACCTGGATTTCAGTTGTCAATTTTGTCATCGCTCAAATTAAACAATGTCCATCACATCCCATCCAATCCATCCCTCTTCGTTCTCTTACTCTTCTCCACCGCTGTCGGCCCTCTTCCTCTTTCTCTATTTTGTGATTACCTACCCCCTCTTCCTACGTGACTACGTCTTTGTAATCTTCACTTCTACTATTTACGCGTATGTAGTGCGCTTCTACCCCTAGTTAATATAAAGGTTTGGGGATCCTTCAAACCCTTACTCGCTTTCAAATAAAAACTCCAACAAAATACTATTCTCGCCAGGGCTGTGTTTAATTGAAATCACCAAACCCTCGAGTTTGGCAAATTTCAAACCATATAAACCTTTTCTTTTTTGAAAGGCAAGCTGGGGTTTTGAGGCTCCCTTAACCTTATTCAAGTAGAGTTTTTTTTTTTTTTTTTTTTTTTTTAAATTAAGTCGTTGACCATTTTTTATTTATTTAGTAATCCATGCCCGAAGGCTACATAACTGACCCTATAGGGTTTACCAAATCAGGCCCAAAGGCTACAATAGTGTTGCCACTTAATATCCTCGTCAACTTACTTTCACTCCAGTTTATCGCCTTCACCTTGCATGAATACTTGCTTTCATTTCGCTCTAGTCCATCTAAGTAGCTACATTCAATACCCGAAGGCTTATCAACAGCAGAGCAAGTGTGCTCCTAATAATTAGGTGAAAACTCACAAAATTGGTGAGTCTCGAACCCGCGACCTCTCACAAAGAGAGTGAATGTCCGTCCAACTGAGCTACAATTGGTGGACTCTATTCAAGTAGAGTTGCTAATTAAACCTCACCAATAACCAATATTTTGGTCAATTGGCTAGGAAGTTTGGAACAACATACCTCTTCCTCCTTTTTTTTTCACAAAGATTTTTATTGAAGATAAGAAGAGAAACAAGATACAACCATCTCTATATCAAGGAATGCCAAGACACCATGAAGGTGTCAAAAAACAAGTTTCTAAAGAGAATACGAGCCGAACCCATCTTCTACAGGAATTTCCTAATCTCGATAAAGATAAAGTGCTCCAATTTGTTAAGCCCTTTAAAAACCCTCATATTTCTCTCTTTCCACACACACCACATGAGCACACGAGGAACCCTTCGCCATAATCACTCCGTGCGCCGAGATGGATTAGCTTGGGACCACAAACTTAGCCAATCCAAAAGGGAACCTTGGAACATCAAACTCATACCAAATTTTGACAAGAAACTGCTCCAAATGGATTTGAAGAATCTGCAATGAAACATCAAGTAATCCAGAATCTCATCATTCTCATTGCAAAGCACACAAAGACTTCCTGTGATGATTCCTCTCTTCTTTAACCTGTCTTTAATCAGGATCCTCTCATGCAATATTTTTCAACCAAACCAGATTCTTGTGAGAGAAAATGAAGGGGTTGGAGTGGGTTTCATAATAAGATGCAGCCAACATATCATAAAATTCTTTCACCGAGAAACTCACACTTTTACCCTTCAACACCAAACTATCAGATCCCTCCGAGAGCATCTGAATATCTAACAATTTTATTAAATTTGCGGCCTTTTCTAGCTCCCCATCATTTAGCGGTCTCCGAAAAGAAAGATCACAAAAATCGTCAATGGATCAAAAATTGCTAATTCTCCAATTTTTATGGTTGTTAATGAAAACCAACATTGGAAACAAAATCCTTCAAAGGTTGGTTGCTACACCATGAATCATGCCTGAAAGAGATGAGATTGTCATTGCCACAACGGAGCAAGGTGTGAGGGTAGAAAATACTTGCACACCGAGAGATGAACTTCCACATAGAGCACCCATAGGGAGTGTATTTGGTTCTGGTATCCCAATCTCATCTATTTTGTCCATATTTATCAATGATGAACGATCTCCATAAATTGTCATCTTTTTCTGCAAATCGTCAAAACCACTTGGAAAGTAATGCTAAATTGAAAGTGTTCACATGGCGAATGCCTAATCCACCTCTGGTTTTTGGACAACGAATTTTCTCCCAACCCACTAGATGCATTTTTTTGGAGGTTTGTGTGAAACCCCAAAGAAAATCGCGCATGATCTGTTCCATCTTGGCTGCAACTCAAGAAAGAACCTTGATAAAAGACAAAAGAAACACAGAAATATAAGCTAAAATGAATTAGACAAGTGTTAGTGTGCCCGCTTTTAAGAGTGGAATGAACCAAGATACCAAAGCACCAAAAAAAAAACTTTACCTTTCTTTTCCATTGTTTGTTGTCTATGTGGCCAATTGTGAGTCAGAATTAAAGCTGAATAACATCATATTTTGGACTTCCTGGGAATTTGAAATGAATGGAAATAAAAATAAAAATGGATCGTTCACATTTTCGATTTCGAACACCAATGCTCCAAAAAATCGATCATTCGATGGATACAATTATCAATAGCGTTGGTTTTTGAGGTAAGTACTAAGTACAATGTTGACTGAAATGTACTGAGTGGTGGGCCTTGGCTCTTATGGCGCGGCCACACAAGTGGTCAAGGCACATTTTAGTCAGTTCGCAAAGTGTGTTGTCAATGGCATTGTGCATGTATATGTCCCCTTCGAATAGGAACATGATAGGCCCTGATTACAAATAGGTAATGCACTGGAAATTTTGAAGGGACGAGCAGGTGCCATGGGAATCAAGAACATGGAGGAGAAGTAACAATGAGGAATTTATTTTTACTCCTGATGATGTAGTGAATAATGAAGGGATAATTGAGTAGTGTAAATTTGAAGCATTTGACACATTTTTTTAATGATAAGATTTGGAGATCCTCAAAACCTCAGCTCTTGAGTTTTCATTTGAATGGAGGGCTTATAATTGATGGCATTGTAATTGGTCAGGTCTAAATTGTACCACTATTAGAGCAATTAGTGTCAACATAATTTAAAGAATAGAAGGTTGAATTTTGTAATTCTTTTATTGTTGTGAAAAGATTTACGTGGCTCCAACACAAACCAAGGCTGAAAATTTTAAGTAACAGGTACACATATGATGTAATGAGCCAGTGTATTTGGTTCATCTTCAAACCCCTGCTCGTTTTCCCAAAAAAAAAACCCTAAAATACTATTCTGTCAGGGTTGTGTGTTGTGTTCAGTTCAGATCACCAAACCCCAGAATTTGGCAGATTTTCAGCGAAAATTCTTTAGTGCACCGGGGGTTAGCCTGGTGCTAACCCCCACCGTCCATTTTGCTTCGAGATGGGTGTAGCACCTATCTTGAGGCAAAATGGAAGGTGGGGGGCAGCACCAGGCTAACCCCCGGTGCGCTATAGTAGTGCTCGATTTTCAGACCACATAAACCTGCACATTCAAGTAGAGTTTTTTTTTTTTTTTTTTTTTTTGAAAGCAAGCTGGGTTTTAAGGACCCCAAAACCTTTATATAAATGAAACAAAAGCAAAAACAAAAAAAAAAACATAAACAAACTCTCACAAGAAAGAGAAGTCTAGTGAGAGTGAAAATGGTTACTAAGCCTATAAAAATCTTCAACTAGCATCGGCTAAAGAAGAAATCTCTTGTTTTTATTTTTATTTTTATCCCTGTCTCCTTTGTTAAGGAGGAAAGGATTCAACCTTTTGTACTTTTTGTTTGCTTTCTTAGCCCTAGAGGATCTTCGAGGGCAGAGACTAAAATCTTTAGTGCAAGATTTTGAAAACAAATCGCTTGCAACCTCTTCACTAGAAGGATCTTGCTCATGTTCCTCGTTACTACTCTGCTCATCTGTTGTGGTGTTCTCTTTGTCCTGAGTCGGTGTGTTTTCACTTGCCTCCACATTAGCACTACGCTCGAGCATTGGGTTGATAAGAATCAATGGTTGTGGACTCTGCGTTATGACATCACTCTGGTCATCATTTATGTTATGCTCTGCCACATTGGCAGCCTCTATACTGGTTACATTCCCTGTTTTTCCTGTGATAGGCCCTGGACTCCCCTCTAAACTGGGTTGAGTCTTCGACTTGAATGTATGTCTACCCTTGGCGATCGTCCAACCATCGGAGTTTTGTCTTTCTAGTGGTTGGGTCCTACCCGTAGCTTGCCATACCATATGGCCTGGAGTATTAATTTATTTTCTCTTTGAACATTGTTGTTTTGTATGGCCAAAAACTACACAAGAATTGCATTTAACAGGAATCCATGCATACTCAACTTCAACCATTTTTTTCTTATCTCCATTGATAACCACAGGGATGTCTTTGGGTAATTGGTTGTTTACATCCACCTCCACACACACCCTCGCATACTCTAATCTTGTCCTTTCTTCAGTAGCTTTGTCAAACATGATAGGCACTCCAATAAAACTAGCAATCCTTTGAATACCCTCTGAATTCCATAGGAATAAAGGAATTTTCTTCAGTGTAACCCAAATAGGTATTGAGGTAAGCACCTCGACATCCTCGTCCATAGAAGGTGACCAGGCCCTGAGGATGAACAACCCACTTGCAATATGCAGAGGTCCCTTTTCCAATACCTTACTTCTATCTTCTTCCTTCTTGAATTTGAATACAAAATTCTTATCTCCGTGTATGCTCATCTCAAAATCTCGAATTCCCCACGTCCTTATCAGCCACTCTTTGACATAACCATATGCCAAGTGCTTGCCCACAAAGTTGTCAATAACCAACCTTTCACATTCTTCTATCCTATTCGCAAAGTCAGCAGTTTGCACTTGTACTATTTTCCTGCCTTCAACAGTAGCTGGAGGTTCATACCTAAGTTTTGTAGAGCCCGTATGCTTGCTTTGTTTAAGCTTTGATGCCCAACTCATCCTCGCTGGTGCAACGACAGGGTTTGTCATTGCCATTGCTTCTTGAATTTTGCAAGGGTCAGAGGATGCAACACTGGTTGGCATTGTACATTCATCTGCTTTATGCAGAACCTCTTCATTCCTTTGCGCTGCAGCCTGCTCTTGACTGGCTGACACCCTTCCAGTTAGCATTGCCCAGTTTTTGGGGTTTATCAGCATGTCCAGTCCTTCTGCACCTAGTTTATCTACATTTTTACAGCCACTTGATATTCATTTGTGAGCAACTGTAGTAATCCATCGCCATGAATGTTGTACTTCTCCTCAAAAGCCATGAACACCTCCTGTGAAAACACGTTCTCACTGACTGCGTCTCCACCATTTGTTCCTGTCATTCAATCAATAGACCGAAGAGGGGGTGGAAAAACCAGCTAGATCGAGCCGGAGGGGGAGGGCTTCTCCCCAACCGGCTGGGTCGAGTCGGATCTGTGCTTCGCAGCCTCTCCTCGCCAAGCTGCTCAAAATCATATCTGACCTCCCTCTTCCTTTCTCCCTTGATTCGGATCTAGAGCAACCCTTTCTGCGACTGCGACGAGCCCTCAAGAGCAACCCCTCCTTGATTCAGATCTAGAGCAGACGAGCCCTGCGACTTTGATAGGTCCTGCGACGAGCCCTGCGGCAGCGTAGACGAGCCCTACGGCTGCGACACCTGCGACGAGCCTCCTCCTTGAAGCCCTGCGGCTAGGGTCTCTTGGTGGAACTCCTTTCCTCGAAACTAGCTTCGAAGGAAAATCCGTCCCAGCATGATTACGTATTCCTAACCAGTTTGGAAAAGAATGAACACATGAAGCCCTGCGGCTAGGGTCTCTTGGTGGAACTCCTTTCAATTCAAGTAGAGTTGCCAATTTCTCCCAAACATTATCAGCTTCACCAGCCAATTTGAAGATCCAAGCCACGACAACTGATCTCCCTGTGTCTTTAGGAGTTTTGAGGGAAAGGATGTAAGAGATGACTCCTTCAGGCATAGATACAATGTCAGTACTACTTCCTTCCATTGCATAGTTTCTCCTAGTGATGATGTTCTTATCAAAGCTTTATTTGAAGGTTTTTACTTTACTTTTTTGAGGTAGTCTAATAAGGCATGTTTGCTAGTGTCTTTTGGTATTTTTTTTAGTGTTTTTACATTTTTTTACCTCTTCTTTTTAAAACACAATCACAAACACTATCTATAGAAGGGGTGGAAGTGTAAAAAAACCTAAAAAATACCAAAAAAATACTAACAAATATGGCTGGCTAGAATTGTTGTCCTTTCTTAGTAGTCTTTGCCAAGTCTTTGTTCAGCGTAAGTAATAAATGATGATTGGTAGGATATATACTTAGAAGTGAACCTTTACTTTTCTATTGGCTAGGAAGTTTGGAACAAAATACCGAAGCACCAAAAATAGCTTTACCTTTCTTTTCCATTGTTTGTTGTCTATGTACCTTTCTTTTCCATTTTTTTGGCTCAAATCATCCTAAGTACAATGTTGACTGAAATGTACTGAGTGGTGGGCCTTGGCTCCTATGGCGCGGCGGCGCGGCCACACAAGTGGTCAAGGCACATTTTAGTCAGTTCGCAAAGTGTGTTGTCAATGGCATTGTGCATGTATACGTCCCCTTCGAATTGGAACATGATAGGCCCTGATTACAAACAGGTAATGCACTGGAAATTTTGAAGGGACGAGCAGGTCCCATGGGAATCAAGAACATGGAGAAGTAACAGTGGGGAATTTACTTTTTCTCATCAAAAGTCAAAACCATGAAGGGATAATTGAGTAGTGTAAATTTGAAGCATTTTGACACATTTTTTTAATGATAAGATTTGGGGATCCTCAAAACCCCAGCTCTTGAGTTTTCATTTGAATGGAGGGCATATAATTGAAGGTATTGTAACTGGTCAGGCCTAAATTGTACCACTATTAGAGCAATTAGTGTCAACATAATTTCAAGAATAGAAGGTTGAATTTTGTAATTCTTTTATTGTTGTGAAAAGATTTACGTGGTTCCAACACAAACCAAGACTGAAAATTTTAAGTAACAGGCACGCATATGATGTAACGAGCTATTGTATTTGGTTCATCTTCAAACCCCTGCTCACTTTCCACAAAAAAAAAAAAAAAAAAACTACAGTGCTATTCTGTCAGGGCTGTGGGCTGTGTTCAGTTCAGATCACCAAACCCCTGAATGTGGCAAATTTTCAGACCATATAAACCTACACATTCAAGTAGAGTTGCCAATTAAACCTGACCAATAACCAATATTTTCGTCAGTTTTTCGCACAGTTTAACCGAGAGGCCTTAGTTCCATGCCTTCAATGATAAGCCCTGTCTTGTAAGTAGCCTGCACATTCCAGACTTTAATCAATAGTTCTCCATCATCTTCATCGTCATTGTAGAAACTACCAACTTCAATCTCCATCCATCCATCACTTCTTTTACATGGCACTCGTACTTCGCCCCCAACAATTGTACCCCATGTTGACATTTCAGAATGGTTGGGGCACAAGGGGGCAGTACTTCTTGACACTTGGAAACCAGTTTGAACTTTTAACTTGGGGGGTCTGGAACCAATGCCTACCAAATTCGCCTTAAACTTTAATATGAGATAAACAACATAAGTTGTTTTTGGTGATATCATACTAGTTTTGATCTTGCCATCTATCCTCAACCACCAAACAAGGTTAAGCACCGCGGCCTCAGAGAACCTACAAGTGAAACCAGACCATTCATTTAGTTTGGGAACTTTCAACTACGAATAGAGTTAACAGTGAGTAGACTCAAATCTCATTACATTTTTACAAATGCTTACCTTGATTCGGGTATAGAGTTCCAGCTGCAGTCTCGACTGGTATCTCCCCAGCAGATATCAAGTTGTCTTGCATTTAGTATATAACATTTCTTCCCAGTAGATCTGTCAAGCCAGAAACTCTGAAACATAGAAATCAAGTTAATGTCGAACCCAAATGGCCTAATACAAAATGTTGCTAAAATTTAGACAATATGGGGTTGGGCTGATTTTACCTTGGTGCCACCATCAATAAGAATTGGATCACAAAGACGAAAATAGAGCTCCTTCTTTGAAGAGAACTCAATTGGAGTAACAGACTTCGAAAGTACTTCTTTATAATCAGGTGGCAAAAGTGTCTCCCAGATATTGTCAGCTTCACTAGCCAATCTGAAGATCGAAGCGACAGTAGCTGATCTACAAGTATCCTGAGGAGATGTGAGGGAAAGGATGGCTGAGATGACTCCTTCAGGTATGGAGAGGAAATCAGTACTACTTCCTTCCATTGTTTGGTTGCTTATTTTCCTTCACTAAAAATGTTGATGATCCCTTTGTTTTAAAGACCTTTTAGAAGTCGTTGCCAAGTCTTTGTTTTAGTGTAAAATGTTTGATTGGCTAGCTAGGAAGTTTGAAACAAGACACCAGTCAAATTGAATTTTCTACACGGGATCAATGGTGGGTCAGAATATAAGCTGGAAGGAATTGACCATGTTTACATTCCTTGGACTTCTGAAATCCAAAATTTTGATTTGATTGTTTCGCATGTTTGAAGACTCAATATGACTCTATATATAGTCTCTGCTTCATGAATCATAATACTAGTGGACGCTGAAAAAATCAAACAAGGCAATCTGAGGTTGAAGAACTGAAGACCATTGCGCAGCAGCTTGGGCTCCCATGGATATATAGTAGGTGGTGATTTCACACATTATTGATCAACTGGAACAAGAGAGGTGGCCAAGAAGTTCCCAATAGTCAAATTGTAAATTTTGCGAGATGAAATGGACCACTTAGATGTTCCACACCATGGTGTGGAGTGTAAACTCCCTGATTTAACACCATTCACTAAAGGTTCACTCAACTCAATAATGTATTTCGGACATCCCAACTACTGTTTACTTTTCCCAATCTGACAACTGTTTTATCAAAAGTCACATGTGACGCTTTTGTCTTAAATATCGACATATAAAAAAAAAAAATTTGTTTGAAATCCATCAATCTAAGCCGTTGAATCAGATCCGACGGCCCAAATCTATCCCCCCATACAATGGCTTACAAAGATCCAAAATACATTGTCTTCGCGGTGGGCAACTTAGATTAAAAATCATCGCCCTTTTGGATGAAGCATCCACAAGTAGGGATGGCAGTGGGGCAGATTTTCACGGATATTCGCCCCACCCAATTCGTTTGGGGCGGTTTTGGATATGGCTGAATGAGTTTTCGGGTGGTTTCGGATATCCAAAAAATATCCGTTCACTATTCGGGGCGGATACGGATTTGGCCATATCCGTCCCGCGGATATCCGCCCCGCGGTTTTAACCATACTGTATGCTCAAAAAAAAAAAAAAAAAAAAAAAACCAACACCGCCTCTCACCCCTCTCTCTCTCTCAATCACTTTCATTTCATTTCACATTTTCACTTTCAGCTCCCACAAACCAGAGGAGGAGAGGAGAGCAGAGCTGCAGCCAGAGACCGACCCTTCTTCTCCCTCAAAACAGCGAGCAACCCTCCCTCCCTCCCTTCGAGCAACCCTCCCTCCCTTCGAGCAACCTCGCTCGGGCAACCTCCCTATGAGCGACCTCCCTTCGAGCAACCTCCCTTCGAGCGACTCACAGCGAAGGCCGCGAGCGACCTCCCTTCTTCTCTCTCACAGCGAAGGCCGCAAGAGACCTCCCTCCCTTCTTCTCTCTCACAGGCAGCGAAGGCTTCCCTGCTCCCCTCACGCCACGATCTCCCTCACAGAGAGATCTCCCTCCCTCACCCCGCGAAGGGTTTCGATCTCCAACTCCAAGCTTCAAATCCCACAAAGGGTTTTTTCCTCTCCCCCATCAGAGATCGAGATCAAGAGATCTGATCTGATCAAGATCTGATACGATCAAGATCTGATCTGATCCGATCCGATCAAGATCTGATCTGATCCGATCCGATCAAGATCTGATACGATCAAGATCTAATCCGATCCGATCCGATCAAGATCTGATCAAGATCTGATCAAGATCAGTTTTCAAGATCTGATCTGATCAAATCTGATCTGATCTGATCAAATCTGATCTCAGAGATCGAATTTTTGTAATATGTTGTAATTTTTTTTTTTGAATTTGTTGTAATTTTTTTTAGATCAGATAACTCAGATCTGATCTTTAGAATTTTTTTTTTTTTTTTTGTAATATGTTTTATTTTTTTTAATTTTTTGTATGTATAAATGATCTGATCGAATTTTTTGTAATATGTTGTAATTTTTTTTTGAATTTGTTGTAAATTTTTTTTAGATCAGCGAACTCAGATGATCTGATCTTTAGAATTTTTTTTTTTGTAATTTGTTATGTAAAAATTGTATCAGGCGGGGCGGATTGGTTGGGGCGGGGATTCAAAACCCATTTTTAAATCTATTTTATGCGGATATTCGGGGCGGATATTCGCGGGGGTGGTTTTGAAAATTACTAATAAACGGATATGCGGGGCGGGGATGAATTTGCTTAAATCCGCCCCAATCCGCCCCGTTGCCATCCCTATCCACAAGCAATACATATTATTTGTTTATTTATTTATTTTTGTTTTCTTTCGTTTGAGATGCAAGTTAGTAACTGATGTAGGAGGATTCGAGTCAGATAATGCTGAGTTGTCAGATGACACGTTGTTGACACTGAGATACCTTAAGTTGGCAGATTAGCGCAAAGATGACAGGAAGTCGTGATTTTTTCCTAATTGGGACAGTTTTGGGTGCGTTTCGATATTTTGGCCATAACTTTGGCTTCGGGTATCAGAACCGCACATATGGCCCCAATTCGGAAAGCTCTTTTCGGCGCGCACGTCGTAGCCACCGAGGTCTGCTCAATGCACATCTTTTCCGAGGTCAAAATCCATTGTTTTCCCTTCCGAATCCACAATTTTAATTATTTTTTTCCTTTTATGGTAATATTCCATTTATCGTTTAGGAAGTGATTCTGAACTCGATTTGGCCAGATTTTTGATAAATTACTTCTTTTATCACGTATTTCATTTTAACATGATTATTGGGATTTTGCTATTTTTTGTAAAATTCTGATAATGACGAATTTTAGCTATACAGCCCGACTTGTGGGCTGACTTTGGGGGGATGTTGGGATTTGCATAATTTTGAATTGAACATCAAGGTGTTTTTCTGTGTTTTTGGGCGATCCTTTTGTGTATTTCTCTGTGAATTATCTGTTGAAACTAGTCTACAGAATAATCGTTATTCTGTGGCGTCAGTAACGTTATGATCTGTGTGCATTATCATAACGTTGACATTGTGAAAAGAATAAGCGATAATTCTATTTGTTAACAAGCAAATAAACGAAGATTCCAATGTTGATTAACAAACTTCCAAGCGGATTTTCCCATTAATTTTGTCTAAAAACGCTGAACATAACTGTCAATGACCATAATCAGATTGAATTGATCATTCATTGTAATCTGGAGGAGAGGAGACGAACTCAGAGCAATCCAGAAATGGATGGAACAGATTTTCATTCCTTACCGGAAGAGTTTATTTCATCCGTCCTTTCGCTCACATCTCCTAGAGATACATGTAGCTCAGCCTCTGTGTCTAGGATCTTCAAATGGGCTTCTGAGGCTGATATTGTTTGGGAGAAATTTTTGCCACCAAATTGTGAAGAAATACTTCTGAAGTTAACTGATTCTGATTCTCAACTTCAATTTTCTTCCAAGAAAGAGCTTTATTTTCGTCTTTGTGATCCAGTTCTTATCGAGGGCGGTACAAAGGTATAATTAGTTTAAGTCAACCATTTTGCACTTATTTACTTCTACCAAGATTTGAAAACATTTCATGGATTCTTAACAGGATTAAGTATTGTCTTCAATTTAGTTAATTAAAGTACCTTAGAATAGACTTCAGAATCTAGATCATCCCAATCAACCGGATCAGTTTTTTTAATGGTTACAAACGGCAAAAAAAAATTGGGACTACTGACAATACATCCCGTGTCATACTCTTATCAAATTTTCGTGCTCCTGTCAAATTGTGAAATTTTAAATGTAACTCCCTTAGATTTACAAATCAGTTAATGCACTTAAAAAATCCTAATTTTTTTACTGTCACTTTTTTTTTCGCTGTGTTTTCAGAGCTTTTGGCTGGATAGATCTACTGGAAAGAAATGCTACATGGGAAATGCGAAACATATTTTGATCACCTGGGGAAGTGACCCTAGTCCTAGGTACTGGAGTTGGAAATCTGTACCTGAATCAAGGTAAATGAACTCAAACCTCAGAAAACTATAATTATCTTGCTGTATATGTGTTTGGTTAATTTTTTCCTAATAAGTGTATCGATCATTTTCTTCAATTTCATTGACAGGTTCTCAGTAGTTACTAGGCTCATGCTGGTATGGTGGCTAGATGTCTATGCCAAAATCGATACTTACATGCTATCACCAAAAACAAATTACACAGCTTATCTCATAGTAAGATTCGAACAAGATTTTGAGATCGGTTCTAAATCAACCGAGTCAACTACTGAAATTGAGAACTGCCTGTCAACAAGTATTGTGATTTTATGTCCTCAGAACACTTATTGTCCACGATGGGGTCCAACTCCAGTGGATAAAGATGTACGAGTTGCAGCTCGTAGGGCGGATGGATGGATGGAGCTAGAATTGGGTGATTTCTACACTGATGATATAAATGATGTAGAAGTGAAGATTAAGATCAAGAATATAAATTGTCATTGCTCTAAGCATGAGGTTATCATTGAAGGCCTTGAAGTAAGGCCTAGAGTTCAAGGCAGCATACAAGTTTAGGCCTAAAACTTTGTCTATGTTCAAACATGTTTAGTAAGAAACTTTCATTTTTTTTTCTTCTTCCATAAAAGTGGTATCAATCTTCTCATGCTTAAACGAGAGAATAAGTATCTCATCATAGAATGCTGCAGAGGTGCAGTAAGCTCGTTGATTCATGAATATTTACTAATTTATACAACCAAGAGACTTCAATTATATGCTACATATATTCAATACATAACTAATATGATTTAGATAATTAAGAAACTCACTACGAATGTTTGGAATGGAATTTAACGCATCCAAAATGATTCATAAGACACTATTGAAGAAAATATAAAACTTGCCAAAAGCTTTCACACTGCGAGCATTCACATATATATGTAAGATATTGAAATGAAAAGTCTCGATAAAAATAACATAAAACATTTACATAAGTAAGGATTTGTTTGGATAGTTTGGTTTCGTATAAACAGTGCAAATGGGATAAGCTTGCGGGTAAAACTTAAAAGTTAATTATTTTATTAGACAAGTAAAAGTCACAAAATTTCGAGGAGGCTCTAAATTTGATGTGGTTCATGTGGGGCTCATCTCAATTTTTTTATGATAGAAAAATCGTATTTTTTAGTCATTAAATTGTTTCCAATAAACCCATATCAAAATTATTATATTATGTCTCCAAGAAGATTAAGATTAACATGATGTTAAATAAGGAAATTAAATCATGCATCCATATCTCTCTCTTTTTCCATTTCATGAAGAAGATAAACATCATTTGCCATCTGTATCATCATCCTTGATTTTCATCGCGATTTGTACCACAATATATTCACATCCTTCATATCTTATGATATCAAGATATGTGACCTTTGTGTACAGAAAAAATCTACTCGGCCTGGTCTTTTTGTCTAGTTAGTGCTTTGGGAGGGTGTCTAGCACGTGAGTGTCAATTACCCTCTATCACAATAATCAGTGCTCTCTCCCTAGGCTGCGTAAAAATGTTATTGTGTATATATAGCAACAATTTTACCCTTTTATGCCTTTTTTATCCTACGAGTTTGTGACAGCTATAAAACCATCTCCACCACCCCACACTCTCACATTCACTCACAGAGTAAAACTATTTGAGAAGAAAGAAATGGACGGAGCAGATTTCAGCCATTTGCCGGAACATTTCATTCCAACCATCCTTTCATTTACAACTCATCGAGATACTTGCAGAGCAACATGTGTTTCATGGAACTTATGATCTGCTGCTGATGCTGATAATGTATGGGAGAAAATTTTTGCCATCTGGTTATCAAGAAATATTGTCCAGTTCTGATACTCCCATTGAGTTCTCTTTGAAGAAAGAGCTTTATTTTCGTCTTTGTGATCCAACGCTTGTCGATGGAGGTACCAAGGTAAAATGATATCAAACCCTTTATTGTTTTAATTATTTTTTTACAGATTGTGTTCATTATATATTGCATTTTATATCACTGTTGCTCAAAAAATTGTGATGATAAATTTAATTTTGTTCTGAAATGCATTTTATATTTAATGACAAAATTAACAAGTTTTTATTTTTTATTTTTTTTTATTTTTACGGATCTCCAAACTTTTATATGAATAAAAATGATGAAGAACCACATGGAACCACTCATTTTTCCGCTCATTACTAATTAAATACATCATCAATAGAAATCTAAAAAAAAAATTCTACAAACCCTCAACAAACATACAAAGAGCTAAGAGCTAGCTCTACGAACTCCAAGTTGGCTAAAGGGGATTCGTTGTAGATGATAGCTTCTTTGTTCCACGAATCCGCTTTCTGGAAGTTAGTTCTTTATTGCCTATGGTTTTGAGTTTGGAATTGATTTTTTAGGTGAAACCCTAGGAGTAGCAAACCTTTCAAGTTCATGGTAATAATTAAGCTAAGAGCAATGCTTCAATACATTCATGAATTTGGATGTATGGTAAGTTAGCACTCAATGTACAAAAAGTTAGCAATTGATGCACATAAAGTTACCATCATTTGACCAAAATCACCTTAGTTACTAACATGTCATAAAAAAGTTACTATTCAATTCAATTACCAACCACATTCACAAGAATTTTCATTAAGTTAATTAGAACAATTTTTAAGAGCCAGGCCCCTAGCGCTAGATCGGTGCCAGGGGAGGCTCAAGAACGTGTTGAAGAAGAAGGAAAAAGATGAAGATGAAGAACAAAAGAAGAACATATGAAGAACATAAGAAAAAGAAGAATAGATGAAGAAGAACATATGAGAATCGGAGGGGTATTGAGCCTCCCTTGATGTCGATCTGGCGCAAGTATTTGAAACTTGACTTTATGTTTCAAAGCTTCTGGCTTGATAAATCTACCAGGAAGAAATGTTATATGATAAGTGTGAGGCAACTTGATATATGTTGGAGTTGGTTTAATTGCTAACTTTGATGCTGAGGAAGAGATCCGAGACCTGACTGCTGAGGAGAGATCTTGTAGAGTGCAACTGCATCAGAAGTGGGCAACATTAACCAATAGAGATGAAGAGTTTTGGAGGATCAGATCAGGGGTCAACTGGATTTGTCATATGGATCAGGGGTCCAAATTCTTTCATAACTTGGCCAACAAACGCAGGCTGTTAACTCTATTGAAGCTCTTAGCACGAGTCAGAAGCTGGTAGTGAATGAAGTCAGCATTAGAGAACTCTTGATCTCTCATTTCAAGGAGTTGTTCTATGAAAAGGAGTGGCGACCTTTCTTCTCAGGGATTACCTTTAAGTCTATCTCCCAGCCTATGGCTTCCTCCTTGGTAGATAATTTTTCAGAGATGGAAATTAGAGCGGCAATGGAAGATCTAAAATCTGAAGTTTCTCCAGGTCTTGATGGCTTTTCAATGGTGTTCTATTTGAAAATGTGGGAGGTAATCAAAATTGATTTTCTGAAAGTTATTGAAGATTTTAACTCGAGAAAATTTCTTGATTGGTGTTTGAACACCACTATCATTTCGCTTATTCCTAAATGTGCGGGAATGCGAACAGTCAATGATTTCACACCTATCAGTATTTTGCATGGGGCCTATAAGATCATTGCCAAGGTGTTGGCTAACAGATTGAAAATAGCTCTTCATTAAGTCATTTCTCCTTTTCAAAGTGCAGCAAACAGTGGCAGACAGGTGGTTGATAGCCCTTTAAATGCCAATGAACTTATTGATTCTAGGAAAAAACAGGGTGTTCCAGGGCTCGTTATCAAATTAGATTTCTCTGAAGCCTTTGACAATGTTTCTTGGAGATACTTGGATTTGGGATTGGATCGCATGGGGTTTGACCCCAAATGGATTCATTGGCTTCACACTTGCAGATCTACAGCTAATTTCTCTCTGAAGATTAATGGTCAGCAACACGGATTTTTCAATGGCTCTAAAGGCTTGCGTCAAGGCGATCCTCTGTCTCCTCTTTTCTTTACTATAGCAGCAGAAGGTCTAACCCAAATGATTCTTAAAGCGGTTGATGCAGGCCTAGTAAGAGGATTTTCTGTTGCAGAGGGTAGTCCTTCTGTTTCTATTATTCAGTATGCGGATGATACTATCCTCTTTTGTGATGCCTCCGCTACTCAGGTTCTTGCTCTTAAAAGAATTATGCTTTGGTTTGAAGTTATTTCTGGTCTGAAAATAATTTTTCACAAATCAGTAGTGTTGCCTATTGGAGAAGTCCCTCATCTGCATCAGTTGGCGGGTTTATTTGGTTGTTCAACGGATCAGCTTCCAGTTAAGTACTTGGGCATGATTTTGGGTGCTAGTTTTAAAAGTAAAGTTGTGTGGGATGAGACGATCGAAAGGATGGAATCGAAACTAGCGTCGTGGAAACGCAAATTTCTCTCTAAAGCAGGCAGATTAGCTCTTGTCCATTCCACATTAGCTTCTATCCCTATGTTCAGTCTGTCTCTTATCAATGTTCTTTCTTCAATAGCGGCCAAGATGGAATAGATCATGCGCGGTTTTCTTTGGGGTTCCACTCAAAACTCTAGAAAGATGTATTTAGGGGGCTGGGAAAAAATTTGTTGCCCCAAATCTCAAGGTGGTTTAGGCATTCGCCAGGTGCTCACATTCAATTTTGCATTACTTTCCAAGTGACTTTGGCGATTTGCAGAAGAAAATGACAATTTATGGAGATCTCTAATTATTGATAAATATGGGCGCACTAGATGGGTTTGGGAAAAGATAACTAAGCACATTCCCTATGGATGCTATTTGAGGAAGTCCATCTCCCGGTGCGCAAGTGGTTTCTACCCTCACACCTCTCTTTGATGTGGGAATGACGATCTCATCTCTTTCTGGCATGATTTCTGGTGTAGTAACCAATCTCTGAAGGATCTGTTTCCAAGGTTGTTTATCATTAACAACAATCAATATGGGAGTGTGAGCAATTTTTTGTTTAATGAAAATTCTTGGGATCTTTCCTTTCGAAGACCCCTTAATACCGGGGAACTAGAGGATGTCGTCAATTTAATGCATTTGTTGGATAGACAGATGCTCTTAGAGAGATTTGATAGTTTGGTGTGGAAGGGTAAAGGTGTGGGCTTCTCGATGAAAGAATTTTCTGATATGTTGGTTGCCTCTCATTATGAGACTCACTCCAACCCCTTCATTTCCTCTCACAATAATATGGTATGGGTAAAAAATCTTTTTCCTCAGATAAATTTCTTCAGTTGGTCAGTGTTGCATGAGAGAATCTTGACTAAAAATAGGTTAATGAAAAGAGGAATCCACACAGGGAGTCTTTGTGTGCTTTGTAATGAGATTGACGAGACGCTAGATCATTTGATGCTTCACTGCAAATTCTCCAAATCAATTTGGATCAGTTTCTTGTCAGAATTTGGTTTGAGTTTGATGTTTCAAGGCTCCATTTTAGATTGGCTAAGTTGGTGGTCCCAAGCTAATCCTTCTCGACGGGCGGAGTGGTTATGGCGTAAGGTTCCTCACGTACTCATGTGGTGTGTGTGGAAGGAAAGAAATAGGAGGGTATTTGAAGGGCTCAACAAATCAGAGCACTCTATCGTTATCAAGATATAGGGAATTGTTGTGGAGAATGGGTTCGACTTGTAATTTGTTTAGGGATTTGGTTTTTGACACCTTCATGGTGTCTTGGCATTCCTTGATATATGAATGATTTCCTTTGTATTTTGTTTCCCTTTCTTTATTTAATAAACATCTTCGTGTTTGAACCAAAAAAAAAAAAAAAGATGTTGGAGTTGGTATTATATACCTATATTGAGGTAAGTGTATTGTCATGTATGTGATGAGTTTAAGTTGAGGGATCGAGGTCATGTATTTTTATGATAAGTTAGTCGTTTAAGTTCCCAAACTAAATGAATTACATGATTCACTTGTAGGTTCTCCAGGTTGTTTTGCTTAACATTGTTTGTTAATTGAGCATGGATGCCAAGATCCAAACTTGTATGTTATCGCTAAAAACAACTTATGTTGCTTATCTCGTAGTAGGATTCAGATCTGACTGGGTAGGACTTGATTCTACACCGAGTTTAATGTTCAAATTGGAAACCAAGTTTTAAGGAGTATCGGTCTCTTGTGCCCTTACAACTTGAAAATGTTACTTAGAAGTGTTGGAAAGTTGGGCTGAGAATAGGTAGAGAGTTTGACTTTGAGGCATGTATAATATGTTTTCCTTAAAGTGATATTTGTCCTCGCTCAAGAATGAGTTTACTATTAGGTCTTTGACAAATCAGTTCCTGGATACAACAAAGATTAAATCTTGGCAATAACTAAAACTTCCTTTGAGTCTATAGAAAGAAACTGTGGGAATTGAGAGAGAACAGAGTATGTAATCAATGATGATTTTTAAATAAAAAAAAAAAAACGGTCACGAATGTGCATGCAGGCCAATATCAATATAGGATTTTTTTTTTTTTTTTTTTTTTTAAAAAGCAAGTAGGGTCTTAAGGACCCCTGGCGGCCTTAACCTTTATATTAATAATAAGAAATCATGTACAACACCTCACCTCTTCCAGAGAGACGCCACTACAAGGTTTTATACGTCCCATGAATCTCTAACATTGGTATGTTAATTACCACATTCTTTGTTTTGGATTATGCTCCATGTACTTTTTGTTACCTATCCTCCATCTATTGGATCGATGAGGGCTTGGTACATAATTTGCTTCAGCTTCAGCTATTAGAGCCTTGAGACGCTCGTAATCTTTGCGACCAACCATCCCAGTTCCAATATCATATAATTCCTCATGTTTCGCTGGCTCCATTATATCATCTCTACATACATTCATTGCTTCAAAACTGTTGGAGTGGTTTTTTTCATCATCTTCATTTATGTCCTAAATAGTTTCTTGAAAAACCCCTATGCTCGTATTTGGCTCATGAAAAACCTCATTCAATGACTGATCATCTTCATAGGGTTCAATGTCACCTTCATGCTCTTCCAACAACTCTTCATTATGTACCTCTCGAATATTAGCAATCTTGTCTTCTTCTCCCAAGTGCTCTTCATTTAGTACATGTTGGTTTACAATGACACCTTCCTCATCATAGTTTTGAAGGCTAGTAACCTCGTCCAGGGACTGATCTATGTTATCAATCTGGACTTTATCTCCTTGCACGATCTCTTGAACAGAATGATAAGTATGTTTAATCTCACCTTCTTCCAGCTCTGGATCTAGACGCAAGGCCTCTATACTATTAGTCCCTTCTATATCATTGTTATCATCAACACATTGCAGGACATTAAATGAATTATTATCCAACCTAAGGTTCTCCTTATCATTTACCAACTTTCCATTTGTCCTTTTGATCTCCACCCATTCTTGATAATTCTTCTTAGTAATACCTTGTTAATTTGTTTTCTTACCCCTCTGGCCCAAACTGTTTTCATACTCCTTTCTATGATTCAACATCTTCTCCTTTTGTTGTTGGACCTTGACACTAACATCTCCCATACATTTGCCTTTTTTGTGCCCAAAACACGACAATCAGCACATAACAGAGGCTTCCATAGGTAATCAATAATAATCTCATCAAGTTCTCCGTCTTCTCTACCAATATTTTATTTGATTTTAGTGGGAAGGTTTTTTATTGGTTTATCCTCCACACACACAACAACAAAATTTAGTCTAGTTCTTGTAGTTGTTGCCCTATCAAATCGATTGGATTTTCCTATATAACTAACAATGTATCCTAACCCTGCATTACTCCACATACATGTAGGAACATTGTACATATGAATCCAGACAGGGATAGTGGTTACCTCTTTCTTTAGACACTTGAGATCTTCCTTCCATGGTTTGGTAACCATCATCTTGTCCCTGACTTTAAAAGCCCCATTTCTAGGGCAACCTCACGATCTTCCATGTTCGAGAACTTGAAGAAGAAGTACTATCCATTCGAAGTAACTTTAATGGACCCTTTTGGATTCCATTTACGCTTCACCGCTAATTTCACTTGACTGAATAGAGGTGGATTTTCAAAGAACATCCCAACCAGTTGGTTTTCCCACATCTCTTTAGTTTCCTGTCGAATACCAGGGGGACATATTAATGTATCTTCTTGAAGCATCAAATCTGCAAAGTGAACAAAAACTCCCGGCTCGGTACAAGATTTTTGACCATCGAACAACTGACTCCAGCTTCTCATCTTGTTGTCATTTCCTGCTAAACCATGTGGTTCCTGCGTGCTCACCGCTGCCTCTCCTTCCAGCAGGAGGCCATCACTTGGAATAGGTTTTCAAACAAACTCTCACTCAGCCATCAAATAGATCTGAAGAGAACCCATTCTCACATGTCATCGACCTGCAACCTCAGTCGAAGAGCGTGGAGGGAGGGGGAGGCGGAGTAGAACTGGGGGTGGGGGCGTGGAGGAGGGGAGGTGGAGAGGAGGGGGGAAGGGGCGTGGAGGAGGAGAGGCGGAGGGGGAGGCAGCTCTCTCTGGAGGAGGGTGTTTGGGCAGCTAGAGCTAAGCTTCTCTAGTTGTGGTCAATTTCTCAAAATAGGACTTATTATCGAAGGCATAGAAGTAAGGCCAAAAGAGAGCACAACCAAACCTAGGCAACTCAATTTCGAACGTTTGGGCATTGGACGACTTCACTAGCATTAGTTGGTATGGTTTGTGCAAGTATTTAATCCATCGACTCAGATTATGTAAAATGGGTTAGTCAAAGTATAAATTTCTTTTGGAAATTAAACTTGAAAGAACCATCACAACCTTGGCTTGGAGATAAAGGCAAGAGTTTATATATGATTCTACTGTTTTGTGTTGGATTTAGCTTTCTGCATCTTTCTTATATGTTAACACTGCAATTTTGATTTTGGTTCTTAAGACTTGTTGTCTTAGAATAAAACATAATATTTGCAGTTTACCAACATGTTTAGATACAAAATGTGATTCCGCGTTAAAGGATGTTTTACTAAGGGTGTGTTATATATGTGTTTTGTGCAACAGAGGGTGGGGTTGGAATGATCATATATATGATGTTGAAGCGGAAGATGGTTGCCTTTCTTAGTTTTCTATGGTAAAATATTATTCGTCCTACAGTTCAGGTTTTTTTTTTTCATGATTTTTAAAGAAAAAAATGTATTTCAAAGTCTTCTCTCCTCTCCTTTTATTTATTTTCTTTTTGTTCAATCAAACAAACCCTACTTGTTTGATGTCAAAAATGATGGTAGAGGTGGCAAAAAGCATGAAACCGCGACCCAACCCTTTACATTAGCCAAAATCGCTGAACAGCCAACATGGCCAGTATAAATAAGGGTTGGGACAATCAGGCCCTTTCTTACATTAGTTAGGAATTATCGAGTGGATGCTCTTTTAGTTATCGAGTATTACCAACACCACCCAAAGTGAAAAACTAGTTAAAGAGGAATTAAGTTCCTCACAACTTCAGCTGATGAACGAGATCAAATTATAAGGTCGTGATAAATGATTAAAACTAGCTAGTTTAGCGGAATTAGTTCCTCTCAACTTCAGCTGAGAGGGATCAAATTAAGTAAGGATGTGAGCAGTGATTAGAACGATAATCCTAAAAAGAACAACTTCGAGAACCCCCATGCATTTTTCTCTTGTATTCTCGCCATTAGAGAACTGCTACACTCCAGCAAGAGAGTGAAAGCACATGCATGGGTTTATCAATTAAGTGCAGTTTTTGGAGTTTCGGGTTTCTCAGTTCTGATCTCAAAAGAATTCACTACTCAAATAAGGTGATAACTCAATATCAATATTTTCAGAACTTTTGGCTGGATATATAGATCTACTTGAAAGAAATGTTATTTGGGAAATGCAAAGCATATATTGGTCACCTGGGGAATAGACCCTAGCCCCAGGTACTGGAGTTGGAAATCTGTACCTGAATCAAAGTTAACTCACTCCTTCAAAAAACTATTATTTAGTGCGATTAATACGGTTTTTTGTTGATTTTCTTGCTAATAAGTTAATCGATCACTTCCTCCAATTTCTTGACAGGTTCTTGGTGCTTGCTAGCTAGGCTCATGCTGGTGTGGTGGCAGGATGTCTATGCCAAAATCAATACTTACATGCTATCACCAAAACCAAATTACATGACTTATCTCATAGTAAGTTTCGAACTAGACTTTGAGATCGGTTCTAATAACTGAGTCAACTACTGAAGTTGAAAACTGCGTATCAACAAGCATCATAATTTTGTGTCCGTAGGTACACTTATTCGCCACTATGGGGTCCAACTCCGGTGGATAACAATGTAGGAGTTCACAGAGCTGATAGATGGATGGATCTACAATTGGGCAATTTCTACAATGAGGAAGGAAATGACGTAGAAGTGAAAATAGAAAAGATTTCATGGGGTCTAAATCTTAAGTAGTGGTTCATGTGGGACTCATATCAATCTTTGTAATAAAACTTGGTCATTAAAACTTTCCAATAAACCCATCAAAATGATGATATCAAATCTCCAAGAAGATTTAGGTGAGTAGATTATGATTAAGATGATGTTAAATAAAGAAATAAAATCGTCCATATCTCTCTCTCTTGTTTCCTTTTCATAAAGAAGATAAACATCATTTTGCCTTTTAATTGTATCTTCATCCGTTGATTTTCATCACGATTTTGTAGCACAAAAATTTCACTTTCTTCATATCTGATCACATCATCAAACCCTTTTATTGTCTTAATATCAAAACCCTTTAGCCAATGGTAGTTTGGTTGAATGGTTAAGGCTATGGTGGTTTAATCCCCAGGTCTTCGGTTCTATACCACTGGCGGCACGCTTGTCTTTCAAAAAAAAAATTTATATATATATCAAACCCTTTATTGCCATTATAATTACTGTTAATAAAATGTAATTAATTTTTTTTTTTGAAAAGCATTTATAATCATGAAACTAGGGTTTTTTTTTACATCATCAATAAAAACAAAAAATTTCTTCAAACCCTAAAAACTCCAATTTGAGACTACAGGAAGTACTTTTAGATGATAGCTGTCTGTTAAAATCCATGATTCAATTTTCTGAAGTTTAATTCTTTGTAGCCCATGATTTAGATTTGGGGATTGATTTTGTAGGTGAAACTCTAAGGACCATGCAAATTGTTTCTCAATCTTTAAGCCTTCAAGTTCATGATAATAGTTAAATTTCGAATTCATGTTTCAGAGCTTCTGGCTTGATAAACCTACCGGAAAGAAATGTTCTATGATAAGCACAAGGCAAGTTGATATGCTAGGCAGATGATGGTAGGAGCTGGGACTCTATACCTATATTGAGGTAATTATTTGCCAAGAATTAATGTAATGAGTTTAATTGAGTCTATTTGAAGGGATTGAGGTTATTGAATCTTATTGCTAACTTAGTAACTGAAGTTCCCAAACTAATGGATTACTTGATTCACTTGTAAGTTTTCTTAGGTCGCTTAACTCTGTTGGTTGGTTGAGCATGGATGGCAAGATCCAAACTCGTATGCTATCTCCAAAAAACAACTTATGGCGCTTATGATCTTATATTAGGGTTCAAATATGAGTCGTTTATTGGTTCTGCAATAACTGAGTTCAATGTTCAAATATGAGTCATTTACTGCTTTCTTGTTCCCTCATAATTTGAGAATGGTAATTAGAAGTACAGAAATTCTAAATGTCGAGGTTTTGGGCGAGGAAACCAGTGAGGGAAATGAGGTGGAGGGGTGGAAGCCGTTCAATTTCCTCGAAATGCGTGCGTTGACTTTTCACGCCCGCATCCCGAGGGAGGTGAACGGCTCCCACCCCGCCACCTCCCTCCCCTCGCTCATTTCCTCGCCCAAAACCTCGACAGCAAGAATTACTCTTAGAAGTAATAGATAGTTTGAGATTGAAGTGGGTAGTTTCTACAACAATGATGAAGGTGATGGAGAAGTTTTGATTAACATCAGGAATGTGCAGTCCACTAGCTGTAGATTTAGGATTTATCATTGAAGGCTTAGAAGTTAGGCTAAAGGGTTGTGACATGTGAGAAAATAGGAGCATGACAAAACCTAGGGTTTCAGTTTTTATGAAATTCTTTTGGAAATGACGTCGTGAAAATAAATTGACCAGTGATTTTATTTTGTGTTGGATTTAGTTTTCTACCTCTCTTTTTTATATGTTAACCGCAATTTGACTTTGGTTGTTAAGACGCTGTCTTGGAATGAAACATAATATTTGCATTTTATCAACATTTTTTGTTACAAATTGTGGTTTTTTTAAGGATATTGTTTTACTTAGGGTGTGAGTATCTTGTGTGTTTAATTATTGAAGAAAAGAAACTTTGTACAAGAGATGAGAGTGAGATAAAATAATTTAAATAAAAAAAAATGATCAGCATATAATGTGGAAGACCAATGGTTGTGTTTCTTTGTTCTCATTTTTTTTTTATGATTTTGAAAGAAACGTGTATTTCAAAGTCTTAATTTCAAGATATCTTCTCGTCTCACCCACTTTTATGTATTTTCTCTTCTTTCAATCACACAAACCCTACTTGTTTGATGTAAAAACTAAAAAGTGATGGTATATAAGATAGCATGAAGCCCAGACTCGACCCTTCGAATTGGCCAAAATCACTAAACAGCATGGCCAGTTCTATAAAAAAAAAAAAAAAAGGAGATTGGGATTTGTCGAGAGGATGCACTTACAGTTGTACTACCAACAATGCCAAAGTTTTTTTTTTTTTTTTAAGTAGTTAAAGCTGAATTAGGTTCCTCACAACTTCAGTTGAGGTTTTCTCTGAAGATTTCATCATCGGATCAAAGCTAGGACGAAATGAGCAGTGATTAAAACTATGATCATGAAAAGAACAAGTTTGAAAACCCAATGTACCTCTCATTTTTCTCTTGGATTCTCGCCATCAGAAAACTGCGTGACACTCCAGCAAGAGATTGAGAGTGCATGAAGCAAGCAGGATTCCATCTTCTCATTTTCGAAATAGGAAAAACAATTATCAAACAATATGGAATGGAGTATATATAGGTGCGTCTTTGTACGATGATAGTGACGGTAACCTCATTAGATCGCCACTCTTCATTATTACTTTATACAAACCAAAAGACTTAAAGACTTCATATGTTATAACTGATATGGATTTAGATAACTGATACTATGGATGTCTCAAATAGAATTTTCACACATCCGAAATAATTCACATGTAAAACCAGGCTATATGTTTTAAAAGCAAATTTTGAGTTAAAACCTAATCAACACTATCAACTTCATCATCACTACACATCTGCAATGCCTAAAACTAAATGAGCAAGCTCATTGCTAAGTCTGCAAGTAGACTTATTAGCACCTTCTAAATTCAGGTAACTGATGATGATAATACAAGTAGAATGCAAATGCTTATTAGCACCTTGTATGGATGCTAGATTAGGGCTAGCATTCAATGGTTTTTATGTCATGATTCATTGTGGTTCGTATCCTTACGACGACTTTTCATACATCCTGTAGCCCACATTAGGTATAAATCACGTCATGAGAGTGATTAAAGGATTGATTGGTACTTATGAGGAAGAAAAGTTCTGGCAGGTCTATCATGCAACTACTTTAGTAGCAGAACATTTTGCAGGGTTACTCCCCAACTTGAAGACGGTGATTCTAGAACTAATTAGGTTCTTTGTTGAAGATTTGAAGCAAGTTTATTGTCCTGTGGATGCTGTAACGAGTGAACATATGAGTGATTGTAATCTTTATCATACTCTTTTTTCATTTCTAAGGTTCGGGGATCCTAAATAACCCTGCTCGCTTTCCAAAAAAAAAAAAAGTCTGCAAACATAAACAAAATCTACACGGTCTAAAAGAAGGGACTTAATAAAGCATTTGGCTGTCCAAAAAAACCATTTGTCTCAAGTTAAATGGTCATATACACCATGCAAAGCTTTCACCACATCGAGAGAATCCAAAACAAAGAACTCCCTTCAGCCTTTATATCCAGTGCCCAACAGAGTGCTTTTTTTATAGCTGCCAATTCTGCATTGCAATTGAAATTGACTTTGATTTCCAAAACACCTCAATAAACTTTGCAAGTATACATATATAAAATCCAGCATCAATGAGGATATTGAAGGCAGGGAGAATAGTTGCAGAAGTATAGAGCATTATGCTCAGGACTCATTGTTTCTGGAACAAAGTTTATTCCTGCTCCATGTACACTCTTTCTAAAGCTATAGTCATTGTAGAAATAAGCCTGCGATAGTGGTTTTGCATACTCAATAGACGAATATATGTATAGTCAGAAACTCACTTGTTTTTTTTTTTTTTTTTTGTTCCCACGCTATCAAAAACCTAAAACTTCCTAAAAGGCTTCATGGAGGGGTTATATATATATTGAAATGTAGCTAGCTTTACTCGAGTGTACTTCGAAACACTTGCATATATAGCAAAGGATGAGTGGGATAAGTTTGCCAACAAAATTAGTTTAGTAGATTAGTGATGAGGGTCTAAATCTGATGTGGCTAATAATGACCCACCTCATCTTGTAGTTATGATATCATGTCATAGAAGAAGATTAAGATGATTTTAAATAAGGAAATCAAATCCTCTAGATCTAGAAAGAAAATAAAATCATTATCCTCTTGTTAACTCCATCCATTGATATTAATTCTTCGTGATGTATCACATAACATCTACTTGTTCTTGAATACATATGACATCAAGATGTGTGTCCATTGTGTACATTAGCAATCTCTTCACCCTTTTATGCCTTTTTTGTACATGCGTGCATTACGCGTTTGTCTTCAGCTATAAAACGTTCTTCACCAACCTCACACTCTCACTCACACACTGTCATCAGAGTTCTTCGCGAGAAAGAAAAGAAATGGAAGGAGATGCTTTGAGATACTTGCCAGAAGACTTCATTCCAACAATCCTTTCATTGACAACTGCTAAAGATGTTTGCAGATCTGCATGTGTTTCATGGAATTTCCGATCAGCTGCTGATGATGATGCTGTATGGGAGAGATTTCTGCCATCTGATTATCAAGAAATACTGGCCAGATCTGATTCTCCTGTTGAGTTTACTACCAAGAAAGAACTTTACTTTCGTCTCTGCAAGCCGATCCTTCTTGATGATGATACCAAGGTAAAATTATTTCAACCTCATTGTTTTTAGTGTTTTTGACATGATTGCATGAATTACAAGTTGAACCAGCATTTAAGGTTTGGTCATTTGGGGCCAAGATCATGTTCAACGGGAAACCCCACTTTTACATGTTATTAGGGTTTTGGTGACGATCAAACGATCCATTGTCACAGTAAGTGGGTTTCTCTGCAAGCCGATTCTTGTTGATTATGGTACCAAGGTAAAGTTATTTCAACCTCATTGTTTTTAGGGTTTTTGACATGATTGCATGAATTACAAGTTGAACCAGCATTTGGGGTTTGATCATTTGGGGCCTAGATCATGTTCAAAGGGAAACCCCATTTTTACTTGTTATTAGGGTTTTGGTGACGAACAAACGATCCATTGTCATAGTAAGTGTGATTCTCGCAACCATAATCTTATGTTCAAGTCAAGTTTTGGATTTAGAAAACAAACCGATAAGTCTTGTAAACCAGAAAAATCTTAGGGTTTGAGTTTGCTCTGGAAAACCACCAATTCGCAAGAAGTTACTAGGGTTTCGGATCTCTACTCTAATGTATATAATATAACATCAATGCATCCAATATTAGGGTAAGGTGACTCGATCAAAGAGCATCTCCACTACTGATTTACTTGAAATAAACTCTTACCTTGTTCCAAACCTGATCTAAATGTTAAGAGAATATATCAAGTGATGCTTTTTTTAGTTTCGACGACTCTTTAGCCATCTCCACTCAAGAAATCATCGTCTAAAAGAAGTATTCACAAGTTGTGATTTACAATTTGAATAGGATAATTTTGAAACTAAGAAATGAAATCTGTACAATTCTGAAATTAGCCCAATAATTCTCTATGAAAATTAGAAGAGATAGGGGTTAATTACATAGAGACTCTTCAAAATCAAGGTGACTCCCCATAATTAAATGGTTTCCCTCTTCACAACACAAGTATATATCTTGGGAACAAATTAACTCCTTTTAAATTAAACAAGAAAATTCTAGGAATAATAAATACAAAACATTAATTTTCACCCTTAAAAAAGTTGCTGAATCAAACTATAATTTTCAACAATTCTAGTAAAAAAAGGTTCAACTTTTAAAGGTAAATTCACAGACCGTGATTTGGATATTGGCAGGGTTGATTTTGTAAGTGAAATCCCAAGATTATTGTTTCACAGTTTTTAAATGTTTTGAAACTTGACTTTATGTTTCAGAGTTTCTGGCTCGATAAACCTACTGGGAAGAAATGTTATGTGATAAGTGCGAAACAACTTGATATATTGTCAATGGACACTAGTTTATATTGGAACGAGTGCTATATGCCTATATCAAGGTAAGTGTTTGTTAAAAAGCAATGAGTTTAAGGCTATTTGGCGAAGGGGTTGATGTTCTTGAATCTTGATGTCAACTCTATTAGTAGTTTAAGTTCCCGAACTAAAATGAATGACTTGATTCACTTGCAGGTTCTCCAAGGCTGTTGTCCTTAATGTTATTTGGCTGTTGCGCATAGATTGCAAGATCCAATGTAGTATGTTATCACCGAAAACAACTTACGTTGCTTATCTCGTATTAGCATTCAAAGCAGATTGGGAGGGCCTTGGTTCTAGACCGACCGAGTTCAGTATTCAAATTGGAAACCTAGTTTCCAACAGCAATGCTCTCTTGTACCCAGACAACCCTAAAATTGTTCTTAGAGGTGATGCATGGTTGGAGATTGAGCTGGGCAAATTCTACAACGATGGAGACAATGGAGAAGTGTTGATTAGCATCCTGAATGTGCATCCCGACATGAAACGAGGACTCATTGTTGAAGGAGTTGAAGTAAGGCCTGAAGGGTCACGCGCCAAAAAGAGCAAGGCCATACCGAAGCGAGTCTACAAATTTGATTCTGATTTTCCTCCAATGATGAGTCCCTTCGACCGCCCTTTTGGTAGTGGATGGCGTGGCCTCTTCGGGTTTTAGCTGTTGGTTTGCACAAGTAGTTAATCGACTCAGTTTGCTTAATAATTTGCCGAATGTAGGGTTTCAGTTTACTATTTTCTTTTGAAAACTATCTGAACCGAACCATCCACAACCCTACCTAGAGATCGAACAAGGCAAGCCTTTTATAGTTCTGCTATTTTATGTTGGACTTAGCTTTCTGCATTTTCGTAACGTGTGCTGCATAATTTCAGACTTCAGATTTGCTATTCGTCTTTTATTTGTGTTGAATTTCGTAGATACTATTTTCATCTTTCATGCAATTTTATTACTCGTTCTGATGGATGAATTAACACTCAAGAATGGAAATCACCAAGCACGGATCTAAGTGGGGACGCTGACAATGCCATCTCGTCCACCCCTTCCTCTCTTCCTCTGTTCTCTGCAATGTCGACGACTCCGCCCATTTCTTCCTTTCCGCTCCCTTTCTTTGTTGATTGGTAGACCGACAACCGCCCGCCTCCTTCCTCTTTGTTTGATTTATTTTCCTTTTCCACCATCGCCACCAACAACCCCAACCCCAACCTATCTTGTCTGTTTTGAGGAAGAATAATGTATTTTTTTAAGTATTTTCTCGAGATGAATTCGTATAGGGAGGTCTAGTTTTGTATTTTATTCATAGGATTTTTTAGAGATACATGAAAATTTCGACCTATTAATTTTTCTTCAAGATACATGTTTATATCTCGAGGTTCATACGTGGGTTATTGTTTGAAGGCAGACACGGATCTACGTGGGGCACTTGCCCCCTAATTGACTTTTGAAAATAATTGGATTATGCGAGTTGCCGACCCTGCGATGTCGACGCCGCTATGCAGCCCATTCCCTCTTTCTCCCTTTTTTTTTTTTTGGAAATTGAGCTGAGTTTTAAGGACCCCTAAATCTTTATATAAATGAAACAAAAATAAAAACAAATACTGAAACAAACTCTCACAAGAGGGGATTCACCAAAACAAATCTAGACTATAAACAAACTCAGCATTTGTACCTTTTGTTTGCTTTCTTAGTTATATTGGATTTTCGGGGACAAATGCTAAAATCTTTGGTGTGGGTGTTAGAGAACGTCTTTGCTGCCGGTTCTGTAAACACATCATCATCACTGGAGAGGCCTGGCCCATGCTCTTCTTCATTGCATGTGCGGTTATTATCCTCTTCTCATACATCTTTTAACCAAATGTAGTCTGCCTTCACTGAATCTTTGCCACGGCTAGCAATAGTTTCTTGCATTGTAGAAGGAACTTCGTTTCCCTTTTCGTATTCATTTATCATCATTAACGTATATTCAATCTCAAGAAGAGTAAGGATACCTTTCGCTTTATTCAGTTCTGTTTCGGTGAGTTGTGTCACACTGCGGTGCCCGAATTTCTCACCATCATTGACATCCTGGGAGCTGTTGTCTTTCTTTGCACCTGAAATATTGGCTGCAGGCATGTTGTTGACTTCTCCTACTTTATCATCCTCGATTGAGTTTGGCACAATTTCATTTGGGTACTTACTTCCATGTTCTTCCACCAATTCGATGTCATTCTTTTCTATTGCTTGGTCTTCTACAACTGCTGCTTGATTTTCTTCTGTCACTGTAGCATTGGTGTCATTCACATTATGAGCAAAGCTGTTGAGCATAGTTTTGTCTGCATCCGTCAAATGTGTTAGTTCTTCAGGAGTATGTATATCCACAATTTGAGTCCATCTTCTTGGCTGAGTTCAACTTTTCTGAACTGATTTCAACTTCAACTTTGTTATTTGCCCCATTAGTATCAGCTCCATCATTGTGTTCATTAGCCAAGTCCAGAATGACTGGAAGATTTGTAGTCTTATGTTGATAGTATTGTTTCTTGTGCTTCTTGTTTTTTGCTCTTTTGAATCCTTCCTGATCAGCATTTCCTGACCCCTCCTTACTTTTTTCCTTCTCCGATAGTTGTTGGATTGGTACTGACTTCTTCAACTCATGGTGTTTCACCCAGCATGTTTGATCAGTATGGCTTTGAAGGCCACATTGGTTGCAATACAGTGGTGGAAAAGGATACATAATATGTTGTTGGAGCTTGGATCCATATTTTGTCTGGAAGCGATTTTGAAATATTCTTCTAAACACAAACCTTAGCTACAGATGGTCTTAAGAGGTGCCTTATAAGGTTGTTGTGAGACCTTGAGTGGGCGGACCTGAGGTGAGGGTGAGGGTAGAGGGCCCAACAGGCCCAATAGGCCAAGAGGGGTTGGACGAGCTACAAGGGGAATCATAGTCCCATATCGCCTGGGTGTGGGAGGGGGATGTGCTTTAAGTGTGCGAGGTCGCTCTACATGACAACACGCGTTTTAAAGCCGTGCGGGCCGGTTGGTAGCCCAGAGCGGACAATATGGTGTCATGTGGGAGCGGGTCGTTACAGTTGGTATCAGAGCCTGACCCAGCCGGAAGTATGCCACGTGTTGGTGGGCCCTCTAGCGACGTGGACGTTGTGGGTGCCTGTGTGGCCAACGAGGACGTTTGGCCTTAAGGGGGGTGGACTGTGAGACCTTGAGTGGGCGGACCTGAGGTGAGGGTGAGGGTAGAGGGTCCAACAGGCCCAATAGGCCAAGAGGGGTTGGACGAGCTACAAGGGGAATCATAGTCCCATATCGCCTGGGTGTGGGAGGGGGATGTGCTTTAAGTGTGCGAGGTCGCTCTACATGACAACACGCATTTTAAAGCCGTGCGAGCCGGTTGGTAGCCCAGAGCGGACAATATGGTGTCATGTGGGAGCGGGTCGTTACAGTTGTCCATGGCTAGAAATTTACCAATCGATTCTACAACTACTTTGAAAAGTTTAGGCTGGAAAAGAATCAGTGGTAATCGAGGGAGTTCGATCCATACCGGTTTGTTGCGGGAGTCTCTCTTGCTATCAAACGAAGAATCCCATTTTGAAAGCCTGTAAGGGTACCCTTTGATGTTGCATTTCTCTCTTGCCATAGCTTTGATCATTGCTTTTTTAGATTCAAACTTGATTAGAACATGATAATAGTCTAAGGCACCAATTGTAAATTCACCGGGAATGCCCCAATACTTAGTCACTGCATCTCTAATGTCACTTAGGTAAGGTCTTTCTTGAGCAAACTTCATCACCAAAGCTTATTTCATATACATCTTGCCTATTTCAAGATCCAGATTTGATAGAGAAACAGAGGGCTTACCATCAAAAGTCGAATACACATGGTCTGTGGGTGACTCATCAACTTCATTAGGTCTGAACCGTCCCACAATCTGCGCAAACGAAGGAGTGCCAGTTGTCTTGCCAACCGTGGCTCCCCGATGGCCTATCCGTGGTAGTCATGTCAAAGTCAATCGAGTTGTCATCAAATCGATTCGCCCAAAAACATATCAGAGCTCCCCAACTGGCTGGATCAAGCCGGATCTGTGCAAATCTGAGTCGGAGTCGAAGAAGCCCTCGCCTGCTGATTAAAGAATCGAAGAAGAGAGATCTAAGTCGGAGTCGAAGATTGCAGATCTGATCTCTCTCGCCGAGTCGGAGTCGAAGTCGAAGAAACCCTCGCCTCCCCAAAACCAGATCTGATCTCTCTCGCCTCCTTTAACCCTCGCCTGCCTCACTGAGTTGGAGTTGCAGATCTGATCTCTCTCGCCTGCCCGCTAAGTCGGAGTCGAAGAAACCCTCGCCTTCTTCTCGAATAAACTACCCGATCTAATACTACCGGTACCCCCTCTCTCCCTCTGTTCTCTATGACGCCGACGATCCCGCCTCACCCCTTTTGACACAAAGGTGTTTGAAAGTTTATCCATAGATGCGTCACCCAAAGATTTCCTACTACTCACATTAATTACTCAGGATGAAGAGCCAGCAGCTAGTCTTTTTTTGGAGTAAAATTAGTACTGATGTAGAAGGATTTAATGAGCAAGCAATATACCTCTGGAAATCTCTATGTCTCAGGATTCTAGAATGTTTTACGGAGCTTAATTAGGAGTCTTCTAAAGAAAGATATGATCAAATCATTAAGGGTAGTCTGACTAGTTGGGTTGCGAGTATAGCAAAGAACTGCCAACCAACCTGCATTCAGTTTCCTACAAGAGAATTGAAAATATGGAAACTAAAATAAAGGTAAATCGACATTGCCTTGTTTCTTTTTCCATTGGAAACAACTATAGGGACGAAGTTTGGTGTGATGTAGTTCCTATTGATGCTTGCCACTTGCTACTTGGTTGTCCATGGTAATATGATAACAAAACTATTCATGATGGTTAGAAAAACACATTTAGTTTGTCAAGGATGGGCGCAAGATAATTTTGGGGCCTACTAAATTTGAGCACGAAAGGAAGCAATAAAAAAATGGAGGGCAACAACTTCTCAACTCAATCAGAATATAGAAAAGAGATGGGAGCTAGTGGTAATGGTTTTGTTCTTGTTGTAGTAGAGGAGAATGAAAGCAATATTTAATAACTTCCTGTGATGAAGCATCTCCTTGAATAATTCCATGATGTAATCCCGGAAGAAATTCCACCAGGCCTTCCACCCATGAGAGACATCGATCTGGTACCGGGGTTGTTTTACCAAACAAGGCAGCCTATAGAATGAATCCAAAGGAGTATGAAGAGTTACAAGGGCAGATAAATGATTTGTTGGCTAAAGGTTAATTTGATTCAGGAAAACAAAAGTTCATTGGCAGTGCCTGCTCTTTTAGTGCCAAAGCAAGATGGGTCGTGACGTATGTGCATTAATAGTAGAGCAATAAATAAAATCACCATTGATTATCAGTTTTCGATACCCCGGCTAGATGATCTTCTTGACCAGCTTCATGGAGCCACCGATTTTTTTAAAATTGATCTCCGCAATGGCTATCATCAAATTCGAATGCCACCTAGAGATGAATGGAAAACCGCCTTTAAGACAAGGAATGGCCTCTACGAATGGATGGTTATGCCTTTCGGTCTCTCCAATGCTCCTAATACTTTTATGCGTCTTATGAATGATGTTTTCAAACCAGTCATTGGAAATTTTGTTGTTGTGTATTTTGATGACATTCTTGTGTACAACAAGAGTGAGAGAGAACACTTGGAGCATCTTCATCAGATTTTCAACACCTTACGAGAATAAACACTTTATGCTAATTTGAAAAAGTGCAGGTTTTTCACTGATAACCTTATCTTCCTGGGGTATATTGTGTCTAAGGAAGGAATAAAGATGGATCCTAATAAGGTGGCAACAATTCTAGATTGGCCAGCACCTAAAACGCTCAAGAAGTTCGAAGTTTCCATGGCCTAGCATCCTTTTACTGTCGATTCATCAAAAGGTTCAGCACCATTGTCGCTCCTACCACTGAATGCTTGAAATGAGACTCTTTCAAATGGTAAAATGAAGCTCAAAAGGCCTTTGAACTCATTAAACGCAAGGCAACTAAAGCTCCTGTATTCTTTCACTTCCAGAGTTTAATAAAGTTTTTGAAGTCGAATGTAATGCTTCCAACACTGGAATTGGAGCTGTGCTCAGTCTAGAAGGTAAATCAATTGTTTTCTTTAGTGAAAAATTGAATGATTCGCGAATCTACTCGGCTCATCAGGCTTTGAAGTTCATGATAATAGCCAACATAAACTCAACAGCCGACATGCCTCTTGGGTTGAGTTTATTCAAGCATACAACTTCACAATTAAGCATTAGTCGGGTGCTCAAAACGTGGTCGCTGATGCTCTAAGTGGAAAACATTGCTTGCTAACTACAATGCAGGCAAGGGTTGTAGGCTTTGAGGTTTTGCAGGAGTTGTATAGGGATGATCCTTACTTTGGGAAGATTTGGACTGAATGTGAAAAAGGACCTTGCCACCCTTATCGGCTACAAGATGGCTATTTCTTCAAGGGGAACAGTTTACTTATACCCTGTTGTTCTTTGAGAGAGTCTATTATCTTAGACGCTCATGCAGGTGGGCTTGGAGGCCACTTTGGAAAAGGATAAAACAAGCCCACTTTGGAAAGGATAAAACTCTTGTTGTTGTTTGTGAACATTTCTATTGGCCAAATATGGAGCGTGATATAAGGAGGCATGTACATAAGTGTAACATATGTCATATGGCAAAGAGTCATGGCAAAAATACAGGATCATACACTCCATTGCCAATAGCTACTGCTCCTTGGGAAGATGTTAGTTTAGATTTTGTTGTTGGTTCACCGAGGACTCAAAGAAACAAGGATATTATCATGGTTGTTGTTGATCGCTTCTCGAAGTGGCACACTTTGTTCTATGTAACAAGACTTTAAACGCTTCTCATGTGGCTAACCTGTATTTTAAAGAGATCGTGAAGCTCCATGGTATTTCGAAGTCCATTATTTCTTATCGAGACTCAAAGTTCCTTAGTCATTTTTTTGTGCATCCTTTGGAGGAAACTGTGAATAATCTTAGTTTAGCTCTTTTTTTCATCCTCAAACACATGGCCAAACTGAAGTTACCAATCGCAGCCTAGGAAATCTTATGAGGAGTTGTGTGGGTAAAAATATTCGACAATGGGATCTCATTTGGCCTTAGGGTTCCGCTTGGTACGCGGTAAAATAATGCATAATGCAAAAGTTTACGACGGTTACATAAATTTGGTGTTTGGTTAACTTTACGAAAAACAGTTATTGGAATTTGAATTCAAGACTTTTACATCTCCTAATTATAAAACTTTGCAAAACTTTACGGGACAAAATCTCCCGCATTACTTTGCAAAACTTTCATCATCTCCTCGAGTACTTTCAACTCCTTCATAAACACCCCAACAATCATCACTTTCACAGCTACCATTGCTGCCACTGCCACAACCACCATACCATAACCATCACAACCACCACCACCGCCGCCACCACCTCCACTACTATTACCACTACCATAGCATAATCACCACCGCAACCACCTCCATCACTACCACTACCATAACATAATCACCGCCGTCACCTCCACCACTAACACTACCACCGCAACAACTACCACAACCACCAACCATCACCGCCGCCACCACCATCACCTCCACCACAACCACCACTATTTTAACAACCACCGTCATTACCGCCACCACCACCATCATTATCCACATTTGCAATCACCATCAACACAATCACAATCACATCCACGATGACCATGCCACAATTACACTACTACCATCATCAACACCACCCACAATCATTTGTCTGATTTGCATTGATTTTCTTTAATTGATACCAAGCGTCCGTAAAGTAATGCATTACAAACTAATGCAATTCAAATTAATGCATATGCATCAATTTGCGAAATGCATCATTTTACAGTGTAGCAAGTGGAGCCTAAATTGAATTTGCTTACAATAGGTCCACTAGCCAAACTACTGATCATACCCTTTCGAAGTTTTTTATGAAAATAATCCTATTAGTCCTCTAGAATTAACCCCATTTTGCATCATTATTCACTTTAGTGGAGATGCTAAAGAACTAGTAAAAAGTATCAAAAGACTGCATGAACAAGTCCAAAGTAAAATTTTATAGGAAACTGAGAAGTACAAGAGAAGTGCTGACAAGCATAGCAGACATGGAATTCAAAGAAGGTGATTTAGCATGGGTTTATCTTCAGAAGGATCGTTTTCCTCCTAGGAAATCTAGTAAGCTTAAGCCTAGAGCAGACGGTCCTTTCAAGGTGCTAAAACGCATTGGTGAAAATGCCTACAAGATTGAGCTGCCAAATCACTACAATGTCTCAACTACTTTCAATGTGACATACCTCTTATTCGGGAAATCTTTATTTTGACCAAGTAAATATTTCCAGTTGTGATATTAGGCAAGTATATTAGGCATATCTTTATTTTGACCAAGTAAATAATTTCAGTTGTGATATTAGGCAAGTAAATATTAGCTAATTATATAGGAATGTAATCTCCCAGAATATTGTATATTTTTGTATAGCTTGTAGGAGTCATCTGCTGTATATAATGCTACTGTCATCTAATGAGAAAGTAAGGCTTTTCCCACAAAATTCTAGTATCAGCTTATTATGGTATCAGAGCCCTAGGGCAAGAAAAAAAAATTTCCTTCTTCCGCCGCTGCTGCTGCATCCTCTTGTCAGTCATGGTTAGCAATCAAGATAATTCAGGAGGGAAGTCAGACCTCACTAATCCCACATCACCATACTATCTTCATCCATCCGCCAATCCAGGTTCGGTTCTAAGCCAAATCAAATTGAAGGGTGAAAACTATTCGTCTTGGGAACAAGCTGTTAAATTAGCTTTAAAATCTCAGAATAAGGTCGGTTTTATAGATGGGTCTATTTCTCAACCAAATAAAACGGATTCCCAATTTGTCGCATGGGAGATTGTCAATTCCATGATATGTTCCTGGATTGCAAATTCACTAGATGACCCAATTAGGGCCACTGTGTCTCGTCTTAATAATGTCAAAGTTTTATGGGAATGTCTCAAAACCCGATACTCAGTTAAGAATGCCCCAAAAGTCTATAAATTGTGGTCCGATCTCACCGTCACAAAACAATCCGGGTCATCTATTATGTCATATTACACACAATTTCTGGGTATGTGGGAGGATCTTGTTAGTTTGTCTCCTTTAGAAACTTGTACTTGTGAAAATGGCTCTCCTATACTCACTTGGTTTAATAATCTCAAAACCTATCAATTTTTAATGGGATTAGATGAGTCTTATAATACCTTGCGAACCCAAATCATTAATATGGAGCCACTCCCGGACATTGACCGGGTTTATGCAATGGTAAGCCTAGAAGAGAGTCATAAGTCGGCACTTCAGCCTCGAGAATCATATTCGGCAGTGGGTTTCGCGGCACAGACGAAATACCCATCAACCAGTTCCTTCTCTCAGCCGGGTCAGCCCACTGGCCGATCGTACTGCACCCATTGTCAACGCCATGGTCATGTGTATGACCGCTGCTGGAGCCGCCTGGGCATCGCCACCACCAGTGAGTTCTGCTTCAACCACCATTCTTGATTTTTCCAGTTAGCAGGTGCAACATTTATTGGCTTTGATCGAGTCTAGCCCTGAGGGTGATTCCATGTCTAGTAAGCAAAATTGTGATCATTATTGGCTCATTGATAGTGAGGCGTCTCATCACATGACGGGTGATTTATCTTTGTTGACTAATGTTCATGATATTGCTCCATCTTCGGTTGGTCTACCCGACGGTGACCAAGCTTCCGCGGTCAAAGAAGGGATTTGTATTCTTCACCCTGGCCTTATCTTGAAACATGTGTTATTTGTGCCAAACTTACAAGTAAACTTGATTTCAGTGAACAAATTAATTTGTGACGCCAATTATCTCGTGACATTTACTGATCGTATGTGTATCTTACAGGACCGCACCACGAGGAGCCCGATTGGTCTGGGTGAGTCACAAGGAGGGGTGTACCGCTTCAAGCCTGTGATGATCGCGACTACTTCAGCTACACGGGCGCCGAAATATTTTGATTTATGGCATCGTCGGTCGGGTCATCCCTCGTCTAAACCGATGTCCTTTTTTAACATTAATAGCAATAAGGTTGATACTTCTGATAAAAATCTATTTGTGATATTTGTTGTCGAGTCAAACAAACTCGCTCTAGTTTCCCTTTGAGTAATCATTGAGCTGTGGACATGATTGAATTAATTCATTGTGATATTTGGGGTCCTTATCGTCATTCTACTAATTCTGGTGCTAAATATTTTCTTACGATTATTGATGATTTTAGCCGTGCGGTTGGGTGTATTTAATGCATGAAAAGAGTGAAGCAAGCATGTTATTATAACAATTTTGTTATATGGCCAAAACTCAATTCACAAAATCCGTTAAAGTGATTCGGAGTGACAATGGTATGGAATTTATATCTAAACCCATGATATTATTTTATGCCCAACATAGTATTTTGCACCAAACTAGCATAGTTGATACCCCTCAACAAAATGGCCGAGTTGAGAGAAAACATCGCCATATTTTAGATGTAGCCCGTGCTCTCCTTTTCCAAGCGTCACTTCCAATTGAGTTTTGGGGGGAGTGTGTTGTCGCTGCCGCTCATCTTATTAATCGAACTCCTACCCCTCTTTTAAACGGTCTCACCCCTCAGGAAAAATTATTTTCCAAATCACCTTCTCTCACTCACCTTAGAGTCTTTGGGTGCTTATGTTATGCTCATTATAAAGACCGGTCTAAGGACAAATTTGCTCCCCAAAGTCGTCGTTGTGTTTTCTTGGGATACCCTCATGGAAAAAAAGGGTGGAAGGTCATGGATTTAGAGACCCAGAAAATATTCGTGTCCCGGGATGTTATTTTTTATGAACAAGTGTTTTTTTTTCTCAATCTCATGCGTCATCCGCAAGTGTGCCAGTAAGCTCTTCTGGCGTCAATGATTGGTCATGGAACAAGTCTATTTTTGAAGATATTGGTAGCTCCTGCCACGAGTCAGGGGGAGCAGCCCCCAACCGCTTGCATTTGACCGATTCTAATGCCCAGTCATCACCTTCTGTGTTAGTGATAAGGGAGGACTCGGTTTCAGCTCCTGAGCATCCTACTGTGCCCTCCAACGCACATGCACCACCTAATGCCGAGCCTCAACTCGACCGTGGTCAGCGGACTCGTCATTTGCCGTCTCACCTTCGCGATTATGTATGTCACACGGCTACTCTGGTACACCCCAAATCGTCTCGCTCTTCCTCCGGGTCCTCAGGTACGCGGTTCCCTTTAGCAAATTTTGTTACATGTGATAATTTCTCCACTTCACATTCTAAGTTTTTGGCTGCCATAACTGCTGGGGTGGAACCCCGTACTTTTTCTGAGGTTGTATGAGACCCAAATTGGCGTCAGGCTATGCAAACTGAAATCGACACATTAGAAAAGAATGGCACATGGACCATCTCCGACCTTCCTCCTGGCAAGAAACCAATCGATTGCAAATGGGTCTTCAAATTAAAGTATAATGCCGATGGTTCTATTGAGCGTTGTAAAGCTCGGGTCATTGTTGTTCGTGGTGATACACAGACTGAAGGTGTTGATTATGAAGAAACCTTCGCCCCGGTAGCCAAACTGGTTAGTGTGAGACTTTTTCTTGCGGTTGCTGTTATTAAGGGATGGGAAATACATCAATTGGATGTTAATAATGCTTTCCTCCATGGTGATATTCATGAGGAGGTATATATGTGTCTCCCACCAGGGGTATACTTCTTCTCATCCCAACAAGGTCCGTCGCCTCCACAAATCATTATATGGGCTCCGCCAATCTCCACGTAATTGGTTTGCTAAGCTCACGGCTGCTCTTCGCCGCTATGGTTTTATCCAGTCTCATGCCGATCATACTTTGTTTACTTACCAAAAAGATGGCATATTTTTATCTGTCCTTGTCTATGTTGATGATCTTATTGTGGCAGGGAATAACTCTCAAGCATGTACTTCCTTTAAACAATATTTGAACAAGTGTTTTTAGCTCAAAGATCTCAGGCCACTCAAATATTTCCTTGGCATCGAAGCTGCCCGCAACTCTTTCGGTCTCTTTCTGTGTCAACGGAAGTACACACTTGATATCTTGAAGGAAGCCGATCTTACGGGGGCCAAACCTGCCCCCACTCCTATGGAGCAAAACCATCACCTAGCTCGTGCCACTAGCCGTGTGTTACGAGATCCGGAGCGGTATCGATGCCTTGTGGGGCGCCTCGTGTATTTGTCCATAACACGCCCGAACATTTGTTATGTGGTGCATATCTTGACCCAATTTCTCCATGAGCCTCGGCAAGACCATATGGATGTTGTCTTTCGTGTTTTGCGGTTCTTGAAAGGTTCCTCGGGTCAAGGAATTCTTCTTCGCTCAGATAGTTCTTTGCAACTGTATGCATTTTGTGATTATGACTGGGCCGCCTGCCCCATTACTAGACGCTCTCTCACTGCGTATTTTGTCCAACTCGGCTCCTCTCTTATGTCTTGGAAGACCAAGAAGCAGCCCACTGTAACTCTCTCCCTATTTTGAACAAAACAACCATGAGGCCTCGAGGGTGTGTCTTTCTCAACTGGGGGAGATTGACACAAGGTTGTTTGAAATTCTATCCATGGTTGTGTCACCCAAAGAGTTTCTACTACTCACATTAATTACTCAGGATGAAGAGCCTACAGCTAGTCCTTTTTCAGAGTAAAACTGATACTGTTGTGGAAGGATTTAATGATCAAGCAATATATCTCTGCAAAGCTCTATGTCTCAGGATTCAAGAATGTTTTACGGAGCTCAATTTAGAGTCTTCTAAATAAATATATATGATCAAATCATTAAGGGTAGGTTTTACTAGTTGGGCTGCGGGAATAGTAAAGAACTGCCAACCAACCTGCATTCAGTTTCCTAGTCTTAATAATGTTCTTAATTAATGTTGTATTAGGAAGAGTAGCAGCCTAGTCTTGGAGGGTTGTTTCAAGAGAACTTCTATTTAAAAGGATATTAAGTGTAAATTGAAGCAACAATTGGAAATAGAACTGAACCCTTTCGCAAAACAAAATTTCAATATATAACTCTGTATCTCCAAGGCGGTCCTTAAGTGGTGAGTTCTTGTATACACTCTGTATCCAACATCAATACACGTTGGGTGGTGAGTTATTTGTATTCAAGATTATAGGCTTAGGTGGTGACTGGTGAGTGTCTATTGTGATCTCCATATTAATTTTGGTATCACCTTTATTCTTTTTTGCTCCCTCTTTTTGTTTATTGCGAGACCGATAACCACCCTGCATCCTCATCTCCCTCCCTCTCTGCTTGATTTATTTCCATTTGCCACCATCACAATCAGTAACCCCAACCTATCTTATCTGCTTTGAGGAAGAAATTTTTTTAAAGTTTTTTGACGAGATGAATTCATATATAGAGATCTAGTTTTGTATTTTATTCATAGAATTTTACGGAGATACACACAAATTCGACCAATTAATTTTTCTCAAAATACATGTTTGTATCTCGAGGTTCATCTGTGAGTTATTGTTTGAAGAACATTTTGGTAATCAACAGGAGCCTTTTGACAGTTAACACAAGTTGACTGGTAGTTCTGGGAAAGACTACAATGGTGATTATTGTTAGGGTAACCTCTAATTAGCTATTTTTATAGGGGAGAAATTGCAAATAATCCAATTTTTTGTGAACATATAATTTTACATTTGAAATTAATTTTTGCACCTTAACTTTATATACCAATTTGATTTGTCCTCCATATATTTATATTTCGTACTCGCTCCTACAAAGTAGCTTGTTGGAACCATTTTCTTCTCCCTTGGATTAGATGGAGTTTTGTTTAGCAATTTGTGATTTGTATAGTTAATTATGCAATGTTCAAATTTTAAAACAAAATTTGTTGAAGTAATCTAACTATATGTACTAGGGTGTCGACGCCTCTACATGCGTGGATATTCAAATTTTTTTTATTTTGTTACAATAGTTCAATAATAAGTTTAAAAAAAATTATTATTGAATTTCTAAACACAAAATAATTGATAATTTTAAGGGTTTATGTGTAGTTTATAAACAATTAGTAAGCTTAAAATAAATTATGTTTAAGAATGGCTGATTTTTATTGTAAAATTATGAAATGTGGAGGGCAAAATGGAAAATCAAAAAGATAGATGTAAGTGTCTTTTTATGATTTATAGATAATTGGGGCTCAATATAAATTATGTTAGGGCTTATATATAATTTATCAATGTTTTATGGGGGTTGATTTGAATTGTAAATAGTCTAAATTTGTAAGGGTAAAATGGATCAATGATTAATAATATATATTGTTCCCTATTGTTCATCTACTTTTAAAAGACAAATATCTATTTTCACCATTCAGCCACGTATTGATTTTGCTTATAAATATTAAAGAACTTGTGACGATACAATGGAAAGAGAATTAGGGGGGTGCATTGTATATGGATTCTTATAGAATTGATAAATAATTTGAAAAGTCCACATACTCTTTAAATTGTCAACAGACTCTTTAAATTGTCTACGGACTTCTGCTGATTTCTTAAATCTATAGACTTTTGCTACAGACTTTCTAGAGATTTATGAAAATCCACGAACTTTGTATGAACGACTTTTACAGATTTCTAATTATTTGCAAGATAAAAAAGAAGTTGGTAATGACATATCCTTTAACAAACCAAATATATTAGACATTAGAGAGTAAGAAATTCTACAAACAGCTGGTGGGCCTTATTGCTTTGATGGATTTTGTTTATTGTAGATGAAAGGGAACATCTGCAAATTGAAAATGGGTTATGGGTTGATTCATCTTCGTCTCCCTTGACTCTCCTGAAAATGGGTTATGGGTTGATTCAAATTCTAAACTAATAGATAATAGAATAGAACCCTAACAGACATCTGAAAACAAAATTCAATTTTGTGAATCCTCCTTAAACCATAAGTGAAGTCTAGAACAAATAGAATCAGAACCTGAAGCATGTGAATGTGAGAGAATATGAACGGAGCCAAAATTATAACTGAAGTTTAAACGTAAAAGTTACTCATCTGCTAACCAACCAAATAAAACATAGAAATCAAAGTCGCATAGAAATTGTTGATTTACAAAAGCAAAAGAGATGAAAAAGCACAACAGTAGAGAGATAGAGAGAGCGTGTGAAGAGGTAGGTACCTAGTAGGGTGGGCCGGAGTGTGAGAACCGAAAACTTGCTATACGTCTGTTGGATTGGATTTGAATGCGTTGAAGCACAGACACACAGACAGAGTAGTTGAGTTGAGGATAAAATGAAAGAAAGAGAAGACTGAGCTGAGCAGAGCAGAGAAGGCAAGAAAGAACGAATAACGTACGTCGTTGCGCTTGCAGAGTTTAAGTTATAGAGATACGGAGAGAAAAAAAAGAAATAGAGTGTGAGAGAGAGGTTTTATTGCGGTGGTGGTGGTGATGCTATTATTATTATATAGGCAGGTATTCCCGGAACACACGGCGAATGTAAAAGAGTCGTGGGAGAGACATGAATGACTTTGTGGGGGAAGAAGAAGAAGATGTGATAAAAGAGAGAGCTTTTGGTGGAGTGTTGTGTATTTTGTATAAACGTAGGGGGGAGTATTGTATCTGGATTTTGTGGGCAATTTAATAAATTCCATGGATTCTGAAAATCCAAGTGTATTCAATTTGGATTTTAAAAAGTCCACAAAAGTCTAGGGGTATTCAATCAGGATTTAAAAAAGTCTTTCTAAAATCCACAAAGTCTAGGGGTATTCAATATGGATTTCAGAAAGTCCACAAAAGTTTTAGGGTATTCAAAATATCATTCATATTTATGGATTTGGAAAATCATGAATTCTCATGGACTTTGTAGTGTTAGGTATAAATAACAAAGTTCAATAGTTTGCTAGCCTCCATATCAAAGATTTCAACGTGAAAAAAATTTCCCAAAGTTCTTCCGTGAGTTACGTAGTTTAGATATCTTCTTCTTCCATCTGTAACAAATCTTTGATTTCACAGTGAAATCAATATATCGAAATGTTGATGAAGCCTCTGCCCGATTGATGAAAATGCAACCCATTTCAACCAACAAAATTCGATAGATTTCGACTGATTTTCCCCCAATTCACCTTCCACAGCTTCCATTTACCTTAAAAGATCTCATCTTCATCGATGGAGTCCTCGTACGCCTCCGAAGATGCAACAGTCGTTGCAGGGTCTCCTCCCTCTCGCTTCCATCTCTCAACAAATTTATGTGTCCAAGCTCCTCTCCTTCACCCTAAATCGTCTCCACAAGGTAAGATCGTGAACCCATTTCAATGTTCTTTAGTTCTGTTTCTAATTCTTGGGTGGAATTTGGTGAGATTGATGTTCTTCCTCATTTTCCCGCTCTGATTTCTCTCATTCTTTGCACAAATATCTGCAAACTAACCTCCTCTGGATCGTTTTCTCAGGCAACATGTTAATCATGCTTAAAGAGGAGTTAATCCTAAATAGTTTTAAGACCATTGATGGGCGAGACGTGGGAGGTGGAAGAGCTTGTCATGAACGTGACTGATTGGCAATCAAATAAGGGAGGACACAATGAAATTGATGGAATTAAAGATGAAATGATTCAGACTACAAATGATTCTCAAGTTCTTCTTGAACTGGAGCCTAATATCTTCTTAAAACTTCTCTCTATTCTTCATTACATTTCCCTTTTTTTAAGCTAACCTAACCTTCAATGAAGAATGAGTATTGCTAATCAAATGTGGGCAGCAGCTCAAGCAAACGTCAACGTTACTAACAATGATAATGAAGAAAGTGACCATGATCATGAAGGAGAAGAATGATCATAATACAATTTTATGGACGTTTACTTTTTATTTTAAAGATGCTAATTAACGACCTTTTCTTTTTCTAGTTTTTTTAGCACATGTATCTCTCACTTTTGTTAATTATATGCGGACGCTTTTTTGTTTCATCACTATTTACCAACTTCTTTTTTATCTTGCAAATAATTAGAAATCTGTAAAAGTCGTTCATACAAAGTCCGTGGATTTTCATAAATCTCTAAAAAGTTTGTAGCAAAAGTCTATGGATTTAAGAAATCAGCAGAAGTCCGTGGACAATTTAAAGAGTCTGTGGACAATTTAAAGAGTCCGTGGACTTTTCAAATTATTTATCAATTCCATAAGAATCCATATACAATACACCCCCCGTAAAGGCAGGTCGGTCATCTCATCTCTCTCTCTCTCTCTCTCTTGTGTTTATGTAAAGATAGAAAAAGAATCGAGAAAACAAGAGGATGGGAACCAACCTCTTCGTGGTTGGCACAAGAAAGAACTTTGGGAGACTTTTTTTCACGTTGAAATCTTTGATATGGAGGCTGGCAAACTATTGAACTTTGTTATTTATACCTAACACTACAAAGTCCATGAGAATCCATGATTTTCCAAATCCATAAATATGAATGATATTTTGAATACCCTAAAACTTTTGTGGACTTTCTGAAATCCATATTGAATACCCCTAGACTTTGTGGATTTCAGAAAGACTTTTTAAAATCCTGATTGAATACCCCTAGACTTTTGTGAACTTTTTAAAATCCAAATTGAATACACTTGGATTTTTAGAATCCATGGAATTTATTAAATTGCCCACAAAATTCAGATACAATACACCCCCCTTAAAGTGGGAAACAAAGCACTGTTCATTATAAGGATGATCAATAGTATTACATTCAAAAGTAATTGTTGAATGTCATAAATAACCTTATTACTGTTTATTCGTTTTATGTTTTTCAATGTAAAAAGTATGGATTGGGAAGGCATGAGTCAAACCCTAAAATCATCAATGTTCATTGGTATAAAGTTTATTATTAATTATTGAATGTACCAAAATACCCCTAATCACTGCTCACATTCTAATGTTTTTAATTGTAATTACTGTTAACTTTGGAGAGCAGCTTTGGGAACCAAAAAAATCAGGTTGATGACGCGCGTCACTGTTCATCCAAGAGAACTCTTGTTATAACAATAGAGATTGTTTGAATTAAAAAAAAGGGTTATTTATCATTTGGCTTCCATTTGTTTATGTTTATTCATATTTGACTCTCATTTGTTTTTGTATTCTAGTTTAACACCCATGACTGTCTGTTCAACGACATTGACTAACAAATTTCATCCAATATTTTTTAAATTGACAAATCTACCCTCATATAAATTTTTCAAATTAAACACTTTTATTTTCTTTTTTGCCCACCGTTCCACCCAATCTTTTTTTTTTCAATTTTTTTTCTCTATCCCCCTCCCCCCACAAACCCACCCAGTCTTTAGAGAAAGAGAGAGGGGTGAGTTAGTAGGAGTTAAAAAAAATTTAATTAAGCAAGGCTAAGTTTGTCTTTTCAAAAATATTGACTGGAAGTTGTTAATCAACACCTTTAAATAGACGGTCATGGGTGTTAGACTAGGAGGGAACCCCCCATCTTTGGCTAGTAGGTCCGAATTTTCGGAATGTATTGAACACTGTGGGCTGGTTGACTGTGGTTATGTTGGTAAATCACTTCGCCGGGCGCTTATTAAATGGAATAAAGAGGTGTTTGGAAATGTGTTTTGCAGACTAAGGGCTTTGGAGGATGAGATGAGCCAATGGGAGAATGTGCTTATTTCAGGATCGGAATCGTCTGCAACTAATGCTACCAATATGGCTCCTACTTGGGATGTTAATGCTTGTTGTAATTTGAACTGATGTCAGGCAGAGTACAGGGTGGCCCTTAAGCAGGAGGAAAAATTCTGGATGCAAAAATCTGGGGAAAAAGAATTCACGAAAGGGGATGCATGCACCAAATATTTTTTTGCTTCGGTTAAAGCTAAACAGAAGAGAAGGTCCATATCTTCCATTACTTTACAATGTGGTCGGCAGATTTCTGACTTCGGGGAGATGTTAAGAGAAGCCAATGATTTTTTTCAGAAATTCTCTCTTCACAGGGTGTTCAGACATATGACAGTGAGTTAATGGATTGTATCCCTTCAGTAATTTCAGATGTGGTATGTGATCAGTTAGTTAAGAGCCCGTCACTAGAAGAAGTTAAAAATGCGACCTTTGAAATTTCGGCTAATATTGCACCGGGTCCAGATGGGTTTACTGCTGGGTTCTATCAGTCTTGCTGGGAGACTGTCGGGTATGATATCTGGAAAGCGACAGTTCAATTCTTTGAAGGCGACGCTCTCCCTGCAGCTTTCACAGCTAATTTCATTGCATTGATCCCTAAGGTGGACTCCCCAGGTTATTTCTCTGATTTCCGTCTTATTAGTCTTTGCAATGTCATTTATAAAATCTTCAGTAAATTACTTTGCAATAGACTAGCTCTACTTCTACCAGATATGATTAGTCAAGAACATGGAGCTTTTGTTAGGGGAAGGTCTATCGTGGAGAATATTGGATTAGCCCAGGAAATGGTTCGGGATATTAATAAAAAAAGTCACGGGTGGCAATGTGGTCCTTAAAATCGACATGGAAAAGGCGTATGACAGACTGGAATGGGCTTTCCTTTTTATTGTTCTCAGGAGATTCGGTTTCTCAAATAGATTGTGTCATTTTGTTTCCAATTGTATTGCTAGTTGTGGCTTTTCGGTTCTGATGCAAGGAGCTTACAATGGTTATTTCAGATCTTCTAGGGGATTAAGGCAGGGTGATCCATTGTCCCCACTTTTATTTGTTATAGCTTCGGAGGTTCTTAGCAGAGGATTGTTGGCCACCTTTGGTAAATGTGAGATATGCTATTATTATACGCCTAGACACTGTCAGCCCATCACACATCTGTTGTACGCAGATGACACCCTGGTTTTTCTTAATGGGAGACATGCCTCTATTACTGGTTGCATGAAGTTCTTGGAAAAATATGAGAAATCATCAGGACAAAAAATTAATGCAGATAAAAGCTCTTTTATGGTCGATGAAAAAGCTGAAGTGGAACAAGTGGTGGCGGTTAAAACTTATACAGGTTTTCAGTTTACAGATTCGCCATTGAAATATTTGGGAGTTCCAATTTATCAGGGACGCTGCAAGAATATATACTTTGATGCGCTGATCAATAAAATTCAAAAGTGAATCTGTGTTTGGAAAGCTAAGCTCTTATCCCCGGGTGGGAGATTGATTTTGATTAAGCATGTGTTGAGTTTTATTCCAGTTTATACTATTAGCGCCATGTGTCTCTAAGCAAGTTATTTCCAGAATCCATAAATTACTGGCGGATTTCTTTTGGGGAGATTGTGAGGGCAGACAAAAGAAGAAATGGATTTCTTGGCATAACATTTGCTTCCCAAAGTCAGAATGCGGGCTTGGGGTCAGAAACCTTGATACGGTCTCTAGGGCTTTTCGCATTAAAGCACTATGGAACTTGGTCAATGCGGAGTCCTTGTGGACGACTTTCATGAGAACTAAATATTGGAAGAAATATGTTCCTTTGATTTATCAAGAAGTGAAGAATAGTGCCTCGCCTTTTATGAAGGTGATCATGAAGTTTAAAATTGTTTTTGGTTGAAGTAGTATTTGGCGGATTGGTAAGGGTGATTCAAGTTTTTTGCTTCAAACTGGAATCTCACTTCGGTTTTTCTGAAAACGGACGGTTTGGAGTTGCAAGATATGTGGCCGTCAGTGGCGGATGTGTGCAATGGAGATTTTGAGTTGGTGTCTCCAGCTCTTAGAAACTTGGCGAGGACTTTGTTTGATGACAGTTTCAAGGGTAGTGAGCAAGGAAAGGATCAGTGTATATGGACCCTGGATTCGGATGGATTTTTTAGTTTGCATTTGGCGTATGAACTTTTTCGTGATAAGAAGGGTAAATCCAAGTTGTTTGAAAAGATTTGGCGACCTATGATGCCGACCAAAATCTCAGTATTCATTTGGAAGCTCTTATTAAGAGGTGTCCCAGTCGATGGGGAATTATATAGGTGCGGGATTAGCTTAACGTCGAGGTGTTAATGTTGTCACTCTCTGAGTGTGGAAACCTTGACTAATCTTTTTCTCGAAGGAAGCCTAGCTAATGGGGTGTGGCGTCATTTTGAGGCGATATTTTATATCCATGTTAGAAGGCCGGCGGAAATATCTACTGTGTTGACTGTTTGGTTTAGGAAGGCTAATAAGAATTCTCAAGTGGGTCTCCTTTATTATTTAATGCCTATGTTTATCTTGTGGGAGATTTGGAAGCAGCGTTGCCGGTCGGCTGTTGAGAATGAAAAGTCGAGTATGGGGATAGTTATTCTATTAGTGAGAAAGAGTCTTCGTATGGCTAATTCTTTTTCAGTTCCCAAGCGACTGAGTGCGAACAAGAAACCATTGATCTTGCTAGGTTTCCCTCTAGTTCTGATTCTCCACAGGCGCAATAGAATAGTGTACTGGAATTTTCCTCGGGAGGAATTTGTGGCTCTTAATGTAGATGGTTCTTCAAGGAATTATAAGGCCACGGCGGGTATTATTATCAGGAACAGCTTGGGAAACTGCCTTGGGGCTAAGCAAGTTGTTTTGGGTGAAGGATCTAACAACTTTGCGGAGGTTCGGGCAATTATTGAAGGTCTTCTTTTGTGCAATAGATTACGTTTTGCAAAAGTTTCTTTGCAAACGGATTCCAAAATTGTGAGGGGATGGTTCTATGAGGATTTCAAAATCCCTTGGTTTACAGAAAACGCTTGGCGGGAGATTAAGCGATTGACATCTCATATGGAGGTTAGTTGTATTCATATTTTCAGGGAAGCTAATGCTGTAGCGGATGCACTTGCGAATTTGGCTCAAAAAGAAGGAATTAGTAGAGAATACGGAGCAGCCGATCTTCCAATCAGGAATAGAGGATTGGTTCATCTAGACAAGAATCGCACTCCATATTTTCGAAAGGCTATATGATGTGGTTTGGCGGAGTCTTGTTGTGCGTATGTGCTTCCTGGAATGGGAAGTTGTTGGTCATTATGGTGGACATTGCTGCGGCGAAGGGCAGGATTTGCGTGGACTGTGTTGGTTGTTTGTTTCATGCAAGTTGCTATGCAGGTTTGTTTGGCTGGCGCAAGCAGGTGGTGTTGCGAATGCTGCTGGGTGCAGCATTGCGTGTAGTGGGGTGCAAGGCCATGCTGATGTGAGGGTTATGCTGCAGTTGGTATGGAGCTCTGCAAGTGGCTTGCGCGGTGAGAACAGAACGCACTCTGCTGCTGGAGCTGCCAACTCTGTTTCTCTGTTGCACACTCTGTTGTGCACTCTGCTAACAGAGTTGCGCACTATGTTATGCTCTTCTTTGGCTGCCAATTTTCTTGGGCATTTGGCTGAATTTTTTATAGAGTTTGGCTTTTGGTTGAAACAATTTGATAGGACACTGTTTAAAATATGGAGATTGTCTTTTGATAGGTATTTTGTCTGGTTTATTTGCTTGGTTTTTTAATACGGGTAAAGTCGTAATGTACCCCCGTTTAGTTTGTAAATCAATTTTTTTGATAAGTAATAAAAGTCTGGCATCCCATAGTTGCCCCTCCCTACCAGAGGTTTAATAAAAAAAAAAAAGTCAAATAAAAATAGACATAAACAAATGAGAAATATCCCTTAAAAATATGTTAAAATAATTAATTATTATATTATCATTAATTAAATATGATTCATCACTCCGCTCCTCTTTTACAAAAATCCTACTTCTGTCGCTGAAAATCACCTACTCCCGGGTGTAGGGTTATGCAACAACTCGATAGTCGATATTGAGCAACTTGAGAGGCTTGGGCTTGGGCTAGAATACGAGCATATGCTCCAGCCCATTCTCACCAAGCTATTGCAGTGACGTGCAAGATATTCTGACTAAATTTTCCCTCACGCGTTACTATCAAAGAAGGAAAACATTTCCCTCTTTGAGACCATATTTATATTCTCATTTTCCTCCTCTTCTATTCGCTTCACTCTCCGTCTCGTCTCCGTTAACTCTCAGGTATGGAGATCTTCGCGATAACTGACGCCGTTAAACTCACCGCGACCGCTACACAGTACCTAGGGTTTTCAAAGCTTCTCCGCGACACCACCTCTCCGACCGGAGTCCTCCTCTCAATCTCCGCCGGATTCTCCCCCGTCGACGCCATCGCGCCTCCGATCTCCCGGCCGCGTGCAGTCCCCCGTTGCCCTCCCCAGCGGAAAAGACGCACCCGGAAGAGATCCGCGACGGGAGATTCGGACGATGGCGGAGACGAGCCTGTTTTCTTCTCCGGCGATTTCGCCTTCGGCGGCGATGACGGTGGTGGACGAGGAGGCGGAGATAACGGTAGACGGTGGTGGAATTTTGAACCGGACGGTGACGGAGACGATGGAGATTCTTGGAATTTTTCGTTCGCGTATGATTTCATGAATGAGGTAATCATATGGATTGTGCTTTCAAGTTGTATGAATTTTGCGTTTAAGAGGTTGATTGAGATAATGACTGATGGAATCGAAGACCCTTCGCGGCGAAGGCTTAGATGATATTTAGTGATTGATTCTTGAAAAATTAGCTGAATAGGGAGGTTTCGAATTGATTTAATTAGGTCATTTTCATCCTCTTCAGTATAATTATACATTTGTAAATATTGCTTTTGTAAGTATAATTGTAGATTTTATAGGTAAAATTAGGGTAATTGAATAACTTGGGAACAAAGGAGTTCGATTTGTTATTTGGAAATTATACGTAGTTTACAAATGCGTGACCATCTTGTGGTGATTAGTTAGATAGTAAATTTTACTTTGCTTGTGAAATTTAGTAGAACTATATGCTCTAGCTTGTTTTGTTTGATGTGTGTATTATTCAATTGTTTTTGTTGAATTAAATTCTGAGGCTACTATGATAACATTGAAATCGTGATGATGTGTATATAGATGGTGTTGGAGTTTTAGTATGGGACTGTGTAGAGTATTGGTAGTATTGTGAATTTGTGATACTGGTTATCATTGCATTCTAAAGATTAATGCTTTATTGGTGGGTTTATTTAAAATGTTTGTGTCTGCCTCTCTGGTGATACACTTGGGAATCTGAGATTTGTGTCGGCTTCTCCGGTGTCTTTGAGGTGTAACATCTCCAGTATTATCATTCTAGATGATTGGCTTCACCCGTGTCTTTGGTCGTTTATGCTATTGCTGAGGTCTAATGTCTTCAGGATCATCAGTTACAGCTGAATTTGATAGGAATGGAGGTCAGGTTTCTTCATCGTACACAGAAAATTTGGTAGGAATAAAGTTTGGGTTCCAAAATGGAGTTTATACATGATACCCTATTTGATGGGTCTTTAGCTGAGGGAAGCTCATTGGTTCAGTTGCATTCTCATAAGAAGCAAAAACATGAAGACAATGAAATCTTTTCTCATTTTCTTAAAAGGGTGGATATTGAAAATATGAGTTTTGTAGTTGGGTGCATGGTATTTTAACCTAAGGTACGACGTTTTAAACAGCCTGAATGTCAGAGTAGTTCTTTTTTGTTGAAAGATTTCCTATACTTCTTCTATATTCAAATTTTTTTGGCTTGAATGAAATGTGGTGGTGATGGTATTATGGATGGCATCTGAGTGTTTGTGATTAGTATGTTGCTGTACGGTATAGATGGTTGTATGCAACACTGACGATATAGAAAAAGGTTTGCAATATTATGCGTTGCGGGTGATATTGATGTCATTCCAAACATTAAAGGTATTGGTTCTATGTGTTGTAGGTGATAGTGGTGTCATTCTAAACATTAACATATTGGTTGGTGGATGAGCATTGCTTGGAAACTATCAGGAGGGTTTTTCGTTAAAGGGTGATAGGTGATAGTGGTGTCATTCTAAACATTAAGGTATCGGTTGGTGGATGAGCATTGCTTGGAAACTATCAGGAGGATTTTTTGTTAAAGGGTGAGTATAACTCTCATTTATTTCTCGTACATAATAAGAAGTTCCATAGTGATGAAGTTAAGATTTTCCGCTAAAAACCAGGAGTTGATTTATCCAATCAATTGGTGCTGTTAGGTGGGAAAAAAGGACATAGACGTAGACATCTGGATGTTGAAAGCTTGGATGTAGTATTTGGCAATGGTTTTTTTTTTTTTACTTCTAAGGTCCAATTTCAGCAAAGGTTTCATTGTCATAATACTACCCTTCATGTTAATACTTCCTTTCATGACATAAACGTTTGTCATTTACCCAACATGCTTCAATACCATCATGAAGTTGGTCTTGTAACTTTTTTGTTTCGTGGTAGTATGGAGGTCACATAAACATTGCTGGAGACTGCAGTATTATTGCCACTGTGTTTTCCCATGTTGGCCAAGGAGAGAACAGTTGAGGGGTAGCTTCCATTGATGTATATATGGAAGTAGTGGTTTGGCTGAGGAAAGATAGAATGGTTAAGGGAAAGGAGTGTATCTTACTTGCAGTCTGTGTTTGCCTTAGCTTTCTGTAGTTCTTGCCACAGGTGTTGTTCTAATGTGTATAATTGTCAGAGCATACTTAAATAAGCTACAGAGTTCTGACACTTGTGCAAGTCTAAAAAACTTTGAGGGAAATGTGTCCAAACTTTGGAAGAGAGAATCCCTTGCAAGTCCTTTGAGCCTCTATTTTCTAGCCAGTATCTTGCAACCCTTGTGTCAAATTTGGTGGCGAATCAGCTTATATTCAAATTTGAGTAAGGTGTGAGCTTGCTTTAGGCTAATGTATCTTTCTCTAAACAGTGGAGGATTTGTCAGACAGGTGCTAGTTAAGAACTTGAGATGCAAGCATGTTGGACACTAAGCTGAAGAACCATATGGGACACAACCTCTGGGAGTTTTGAGTTTGGGTAATCCTTGCATATTGCTGCTGAAAATAAGTTTCCATAGAGACTGGATGAACTGACAATCTGTTTTTAGGTTGAAGGTAATTTCTGTGGATATTCATATTCCTTTCAGGAGAGTTCCCATTCAACTCAATCCTCTTTAACATATGTATTTGGGTTGGAATTTTTGGACCGGAAGTTTGAAAGCCCAAAGATAATTATTGGGTCAAACAAAGCTGACAACTGTGGGATAGAAGAATTTATTAAAAAAAACTGAAAATAAAAGCCTAAGCCATATACAGAAAATCCACATTTTGGAGTCCAAAAAGTAGAATATTTTTTCGGAACATGTTTGAGATCTGAAACGCTTGGGCTTGTGGAACAAAAAGTTGGAAAAGGCTCACATTATGATTTGAACTAATTTTGCCAACCATAAAGCCAAAATTTACCCAACAAAACGATCCAAGGGACTTGCATACTGAAGGAAGTGGGACACATTCTTGACGCAACCATCACATTCTCTCGAGTTTAGATCTTTTTTAGCACACCATCGTTCTTAAAGTATCTTGTTTACTAGTCCTTGGATTCGTATTGTGAGAGATCCATTGATTAGATATTCCGATGTCGTGTTTTCTAAATGATTCGCTAGTTAGATATTTTCTGCATCGGTATGCCAAGATATGAATAATTCATGATTGTGATTCCAAATTGGGTAGACAATTTGGTGTTCAGGATAGATTGGCATTATTGATTCCTATTGTGGTTCCATATGGGTGGAAATGGAAGAGTGCCTTTTTTTCAGTCAATCAAAGCACATGAAACAGTAGCAGTTCTATAGTCACTCTCACTCATAACCTTATCTCGTAAATAATCTTGTTGGAAAAGGATTAGAGACAAAAATGTCTATAAAAGTCGACAAATGGAACAAAAAAAAAAAGGAGAGTATGTGTATATGTGCATTCCCCATGGAGATACATGACAAGCCTATAATCATTTTAGTTTGAGTGGAGAACAGAGGAATTTCTTTGTATTTTTGATTAACTTGCACCTTTTTATCTCATGTTCATCGAATCCAACTGATTTAGATTAGATAGAATCTATTCGGTCGGGTACTTGTGTATGTGGTTAGTGTAGTACCAACTCTACACTTTTCTTCATGAATTTGAAGAAGATGGAGAGTGAGGCAAAATTAAAATGTACGTGCTAAACATTCTCCCCAAACACCTCTCTCCCCAAATTACGTAGAAATGGTATTCACGGGTCTTGGTTCATAGCAGTTTCAAAGTGTCATTCTCAACTCTAAGGACATAATTGATTACGTTTGTAATTTTATTATCACACCCTTGTCAACTCTTGATTTCCTGACCTTACACCTTGCATCCCATTTTGTCTATACCAACATTGAGATTAGACCATGTCTTTGTAACTTGTAAGAGTGTCCTGTAAGCTAACTCCAGACCCCAAGGGTTTGAAATATTTAACATTTTTTTTTAACATTTAGTATTAGATCAAATTCAGATGTAAGCTAATAAATGGGCACTTTTTTAATGAAAGCCAATACTTTGAAAAAACAAAAAAAAAAGGTTTAAAGTTGGGCGATCTTTGAAAGAGTGCTCAACTTCTGTACTGAGGGTCTCAGCACGTGATATATTTATGTGAAGTTCTTGTTGGGAGTTAAAACTCCGGATCTGGGTCTTGAGACCCCATCATTTGTAACAGGTATCACAATTAGCTTATAGCAAACGAAATCAATTTAAAACTTTCCGAAACCAGTCTAAAGGTTTTTTTCAACTCAGTGATTAATTCAAATGGGATTCTATTATGTTAGGTCTAGAATGGACCTGATAACCTATCAAATCACCTAAATCTTTTTTTAAGATAATCACCTAATCCTTCCTTAATATAATGAGCAGTGCTAAATGTCAAGGGAATGGGCGAGGAAAACAGCGAGGGGAGGGCGGTGGAGGGGGGACCGTCCATCCCTCTCGAGATACATGCTTGAAAAATGAAGGCACGCATTCCGAGGGGATGAACGGTCCCCTCCCCTCGCTGTTTTCCTCGCCCATTCCCTTGACATTTAGAATTTCGCTTAATATAAAGTGCAACCCTCACCCCACCTTCATTTGTTATCATTTTTGTAAACGAATCCAAGCAAGTCACTTGCTCCTATTGTTATTCACATGCAGGTCACTATTAGTCACTACTGATGTGTATCCACTCACTTGCCTGGGTCCCTCTCACCAACTCCTGCCTTTCTCTCTTTTCATCCCTTTCATTGCCACAGCAACAAATATCAAAGCCACACACAGCCTTCAAAAACACCACTTTTAATGTGTGTGAGTGTGTGTATGCGAGTTCGGAGTGCATCACAATCGTTAAAATAATTTATTATTTATAATTTATTTTAAAATTTTAAATATATAATTTAAATTAAAAACATGTAGAAGCGCAATCCATATACGTGTCAACACAAGATTAGAACCACGAAAATATGTTTTCACGCATACCCTTCATCAAATTGCTTCTTGTGCTCAAGGACGGCTCAATTCACAACTCATTGATTGTCATCCAATTATATTTGTTATTAAGAATACTTTATACTTGAACAATTGCGTTGTCACGTAAACGATCATAATACACCCAACACGTATATTAAGTTTTTGTCACATACAATATTCCTTTTTAATACTCCCATGAACTATCTACTAATTAACCTCACAACTACTATGCTAAATCCTTTTCCAACCTCTTCCAACTCTGTAATCCATATACCTGATAATGAAACATAACATCACCATGTGACAAATGCATCCTACCTTTCACAGTCCATAGTTCTGCAATTCCACTATATACAAATCAACACATCCAATCACTTGTCCATCTTCTCTTGAATCAATAATGTCTTTAGTCCGAAATGGTAATGGCGTTTCAGACACCACAAAGGCCCGAAATCAAACCATACCGGAAACACAAGCAAGTCTAGATCTGGTCTCCGCAGCCAGAAGACACTTGGCCTTCCTCAGGACAGTCGCCGCGTCTCAGTTGGCTAACAACACTTCTACTCTTCTCCACTCAATCCGAAGGTCACAATTCGATCATGTTTTTTTTTAAGAAATCTGATCTCATGAACGATATTGAATCAGATTGCTTTGCAGGTATGATCAACTATGGATGCCATTATTATACGATATTTCAACTAGTTCATCTCTGCCAGTACTTCTTCCTCCTATGGACATCCAATGGGTCTGGCACTGCCACACACTCAATCCGGTATGAACTCATCTCAATCCAAAACATTTGGATCAAAACTTTGCATATTTCTAAAAACTGTCAAAAACCCATTTTGTCAGGTGAGCTACCAGATATATTGTGAGTCAAGATTTTCAAAAATATTGGAGAAACCAGTTATCTTCGACGATGGAAATGAAGAGTATGCTTTGAACAGGTGCAGAGATGTTTGGATCAGTAAATACCCAGCAGAGCCTTTTGAGCTAGAAACTTTTATTGATGATGATTCAATACAAGTTGTTGCAAATGAAGAGTTGTTTAAAGAAGTTTCGAAACACAAGTTCCTGTATTCAAAATTCTCTGAACCTTACATGCCTGAAATGGTTTATCTAATATCAGCAAGAGAGAGATACAGAACATTTTTGTATCTGTTGCAGAGATTGAAAGATGGGTGTGCAAAATTTGTGCCTACTTTGGATATTCACCTAATGTGGTTGACTCACCAAGTAAGTTTTTCTCTTTGTGAGAATTTTTTTTTTTTTTTTTTTTTGAAATTATTTTAGATTTCCGATTTCTTGCCAACTTTGAGTTTAGGTTCTACTTTTGTCGAGCTCAAGGTTTGCGCACATGATTATAACGAGTTTTTAGGCTTCATTAGGGTCGGAACTCACACACGTACCTAAACATTAAGTTGGACGAAAGTAGGACCTAAAGTTTGTACAATAAATATATAAGACCAGAATTCCAAAATTCCCTTTTTTTATGTTTTTATTGCATGATAATTGATTTGAGAATGGTTGAAACAGAGCTACCCATTGAAATATGCAGAGGATGTGAAGGAGATTGGAGAGGATTTGTCAAAGGTGGTTGGGGTTTGGGAAGAAGTGAAAGATGAAGATGTTGAAGCAAGTAAGAAAACATGGGAAGGAATGTTTGATCAACCTTATGAAAGGGCAGGTGGGACACTTGATGGAATTATTGGTGGTTCTTCTTCTATGAAGTTGCCTCTTCATTGGGAAGTTTGGGATGTTGATGTCAACACCAAGTACAAGACTTTGGAACCAAGGTTCTTATTAGAGGTTAGTCCACATTTTTTCTCTATTGGAATTCTACTAAGCAGACAATCATGACTTGATTTTAGGTCTTAACAAGTTCAGGTTTTTAAAAGTCAAGAGTTGAATCAAAAGCTAGCATTGGTTTTGCATATTTTATGGTCTATCATGGAAGGTCCAAGCTCGCATAAAAATATGGAAAAGTTTATCGATCCATCAAACAAGATAATTTTGTTTTATTTATATAAACAATCAAGATAATATTGATTTATTGAATAACTGCTCAAATAGTATAAAAATGATTAGGGGACTAAATATTTTAGTGTAAGAGTTTTTTATTGCGTCGTAAACACTCAAGACTTAAATACTTTATACCTATAAACTATTATATAATCTAGGCACACAACGACGCTTTGGCCGAGTGGTTAAGGCGTGTGCCTGCTAAGTACATGGGATTTTCCCGCGAGAGTTCGAATCTCTCAGGCGTCGTAATAAGGTTTTTTTTTTTTTAGCAGCTTTGTAAATAGTGATTTTTATCTTGAATAAGCAGGTTTGCGTGTTTCTGAGAAGGAAATTGGAGAACAGTGTTACCATTTTGCAACATCACCAACACAAGAACTCCGACAAGAAGAAGAATGACAATGTCATTCGCATTAAGACTGTTCGATGTCACAGGCAACTCAAGATGGAGAGCAAAGTCACCTCCATCCCCTTCGAGGCATGGCAAAGAACATGCCACCTCTACTGTGAATTCAGCACTAGGGGTCTCAGTATCGACTTCAAACGGAACACTAATGAAAAACCTGTATTTTTTGTAAAGAGTAGTAGCAGTAGCAAGCAGAGGACGATGACCTTTCTCTATAACGACTTACTTCGTGCGCCTAATCTCACACTAGAAGGGAAGGATTTAGATCAAAAAGTAACAGTGGTGGTTTCTGTAACGCCACCAGCACAAGCACCGTATCTGATAAAATGTGTGCCTGATCGGGTTAGTGATGATTTGGGTGCTATGGTGTCGGAAGAGATACTGAAGATGAATGGGTATAGGCCCCAAGAGGGAAGGTGGTTGTCTAGGACAGTGTTGGATCATAATGGGCGAGAATGCTTTGTTGTGAGGATTAGAGTGGCAACTGGGATCTGGAGAAGAGGCGGGGATGTTCCACGGATAGTCAAGAGGGAAGATAGAATTGTAGAAGTTCGTCAAGGATCATGGAATTATGTTGCTGGTTCTATTGGCAACGCACCGGGTATGTTATTTACTATATACAATTACTTTCACATTTTGATTATTTGACGTTGGAACTTGCTTTATGCCTATGCAGAGAAGGTGATAGGAACTGCAACCCCAGAAGACGGGGAAGACGGAAGTAGAGAACAGAAAGCTTCCTGGAGCTTGTCAACTGGAGACAAGCTGATTATAGAATGGACTCCAACTGGTCCTAGTTTCCACCTCCACAACAATACCACTCCCGGCGAGGTCTTAATCTCCCCCCATAAGTCTCTCTTTACTTCCCTTTCTTTTGCATGTTGACAATGATTTAATCAACTAGCAGGTGAGATTGCTAAAAGGGAGGAGAATGCAATACCAAGTTAGCAAAGAAGATAGAGAAGAAGATGAAGGATTTGTAACCATAGTTCGGTACACAGAAGATTTTCCGAATGGAAGAGCAACTGCATTGATGAATTGGAGACTACTTGTTTTGGAGATTACGCCAGAAGAAGATGCAGTTCTGGTGTTATTGTTATGCATTGCTATACTTAGAAGTGTATCTGAGATAACAAGAAAAGACATTGGGGGGTTGTTAGTGAGGAGAAGAGTGAAGGAACCCAAGCTTGGATTGAGAGATTGGGGTTCTGTTATACTTCATCCTTCGTCGTGTTCCTCTATTCAATCTTCTTCTTCAAGTCATATACCTCATCTTCAACCATGGTATTGGAATATTAAAGCAGTCATGGCACCTGATGAAGCTGATGAGACTAGGCAGCCCACCTTCAGCTATTCTCCTGCAGAGGGTGGAGATAAGCTGTACAAGCAAGTTATTTTACCTGGTTCATGAAAGTGAAGTTTAGTTCCAGGTATCTCATACATAAATACGTGAAAAAATGGTTTAAATGCGTGAGCATTCATTCCAATATAGAGATTGCTATATCAGTTACGAAATTTTTATGTGCCATCTCTGCCTACTGAGCTCCAGGATACTTCTAGTTTTTACTTGGGACTTTCCAGGAGAAGCGCTTCATGTACATAGAAGGATTTGTATCCTAAGATAGAATTAAAAAAAAAAAAAAAAATAGTTTATTACTTGCAATGGCCAAAGAATTTTATGCATTTCCATCTCTTTAATTGTAATAAGTCTATTCTGAAACTAGAGAATCAATGAGAAGATTGTGCGAGTTACATTTCTTTGTTTACTTGTCATCGTAACGGATAACAAATCTGATGCCAATCATAATGTGTTAATAGGATTGATGATACAAGTGGCAAAAGCAAGCATAATCCTAATGGTACATTGATACCAATGGAAGGAATAAAGCAAGTGCCAAGCATCTAAATTGATAGTTAGCCTCATCCATTGACATCCCAAATAGAGGTAGTAGAAGGCAACTATAGCATCTACGATGATTTTTTTTTTTTTTTATCCTCAACCCTCTCCACCCCATCCGTTACTCCTCTACTAACTCAGCTGGTACACTTTTAGCATCCACAATAATCTTAAGAGCCCCAAAAGATTTGTAAAATGAATTAGATGTAGTGATGCATCGATGATGGTGGTGTTGGAGTATGCAAGGACAATTAAGGAGGTCAAATGGAGGATGGAGGGTTGAATTAGGATCCCACCTTTTCCTTGGAAAATACGTGTCCAAAAATATGAACTGTACAAAGTGAGTTATACTTGGTACAAATATTTTCTCGAAATTTACTACGATACAAGTGGAAATATTTAAATACCTTTTACCAATTCATCCTCTATTTTTAGTCCTATTACATTTAGCTGAAGTTGAAAAAAATAAAATAAAATTTTGGCAAAGTTGCCCATGGTTTCGTTAGCAAATGGTTTCACAGCAAAACCAGGTGCCACAGTTTGGATTCATTGCATGTGTACCAAAACACATCATCTTTACCAACGCTCCTTACAGGTCCCTCTCATCTCTGCAAATGAACAGCATAGATGGACCTCTCTAATTCCAGACTTTCATAAATTTTAGGGTCTGTTTTATCGAAAATTCTAGACGGTCTGGGATTCGCGCCTGATTTGCACGTGTGGTCGGTTAAAATTATTTTTTTTGTCTATCTTTTTTAAAGTGTTTGTGGCTGTGTTTAAAAAAAATGAATAAAAAGTATAAATCTGCCGATCAGACATCTCATGTTTTATTGCACAAAAAATAAACATTAATATTGAAATCGTTTTCAAAAATTTTATTTCGAAGCCCTTCTTTCAAATTCGGATTCTCATGAATAATGGAAAAACAATCTCCTGAATAATCGATTTTCTAAACTTTTAAAAGAAGGCGAGGGTTTTCATTCTTTAGTTTTCTTTGCACAGAAAATAATATAGAAATTGGAATTGTTTCCGTAATTTGGATTTCAAAATCCTCCCATCAAATTTGGATTCCTATAAATAATGGAAAAACATTGTCATGTAGATTTCCTGTCAGGAAATAACAACCCAACAGCAAAAATCTGTATCACATCGAAATGGATTCTATTTCTCTTGGAAAATAGCGAAACATACACCTAATTCAAATCACCAAAGGAAATTATAGATTTCAACGAGAACAATTCAGACTTCAATTCCACTAAATCAAAGGTTCATACACAATTAATTGCGAGGATAACAATAAACAAAACAGTAATTTATCAGAGTACCTAACAACCCCTCAAATTTACAAAACCCACCATCACCACCACAGGAACAAACATCTTCAGCTTCAGTTGTTCAGATCACAAACCAAATTACCTTCACATAGCAGGAGGAACCACTGCACAAGAATGAAAAAGATCATCATCATCAAAGCTCCAGAGCTCCATTGAAGGATCACCAACAAAACTTTCTTCTTCAACAGTACTCGAACCCATCTGTTCAACCCCACCTTCCAGATAAGGAATCTGATAAAACTTCATATAAGACTCAAACGCCATCAACTCCTCTGAAAGCCTATTCACTTCATCCTCAACTTCACGACTCTCCTCCAACTCCCCCACCACCACCTTCTCATTCTGTGGCATTTCTTCAAGCATCTTCCCTGCAGTGTTGCAGTGATTCTCAGAAACCCCGAAATCCCACACAGTTGAGCCATGGGGATGATTGGGTATCTCAGAATTCCAGTTCTGAAGAACCACATCTTCTGGGAAATTCACCTTCGCTTTCTTCCCACGGATCTTCCTAGCCTCCTTATCATAAGCTCTCGCTGCTTCTTCAGCTGAGTTGAAGGTTCCCAACCAAACCCGAACCCCTTTTCGGGGATCACGAATCTCAGCAGCCCATTTCCCCCAAGGTCTCTGTCGAATTCCCCGAAACAAGTTCTTCCTCTTCCTATTTCCATTGCTGCTCTTCACAATAGCTTCACCACCTGTTTGAACAAATTCCCCACAGAACTCAGAACCCATAAAACAGAGTAAAATTAATAACCCAAACAAAGATGCACAAGGACAGAAACGAAATTCTACCTGAAGGGTTGATTTTCTTCTTCACGATAGGTGCGTCTTCGTCGACAAAACGCTGAAACTCAGACTCAAAGTTGAAGATGTTGGAGGAGTCATAAGTACTAGACGGCGAAGCTGAGACACGACGACGATTACTGCGAGGGATGAAGTCGGAGATAATTGCACCACCACACATTTTCACAAAACCCCAGTAAGTAAAACACTTCAAAAGATTATTCAGAACACAAACCAATCGATGAAAAAAATGTAGAGAAGAGAGGGCGTATTTAAGAGAGGAATGCGTGTGGTTGAAACAGAGCCTTCGAGGAAGGTTGGTGGACCTATTTTGCGCGTATTTAGTGAGTCCAATCCAAGTTGTTGGCCCAGAGTGGGGACTAGAAGCTTTTTTGACAACTCACTAATCTGCATTAGACAACTCCAAGTGGTTAAAGTGTTATATAGATTATTACAACTTGATTAATCCAAGCTTATCTCATGGAATAAGAAACAACACGGCCTTGTCATGAATTGGGGGTGTGGATAACGTTACCGTAGGATTGTCAAAGGATTGGATTTTCATTACGAGAAACTTTCACCTTCCTCTCTAACAGGAAACTCCTAATGAAAAATGAAAAAAATTAAAATTTTGTTTGCATTAAACACAAATTTGTATGTGAAATGGAGCTATATCTCCTTTCTTCCTTGGGTGGTTTAGAAAACAATATTTGAATACTCCTGGAAGCATAATCTTTTTTCTTATATATACAAAGTATTTGAGCTCAATAGTTCATGACTTAGTTTTCACTACAAAAAAAGTAAATTCAGTAACGGCGTTTTACCGTTACTAATTATCAAAAAATCGTAGCTAAAATGAATCAGCAACAGCTCAAGGACCATCGCAACATCGTAGCTATTTCAATTATCGCTGCAGTATAACAACAACGATCTACTATTCCGTAGCTAACTAGCAACGATTTATAACCGTCGCTAAGTTGCAAATTTGGCGACGACTTTAAACCGTTGCTAAGTTGCAAATTTAGCGACGACATTAGTCGTTGCTAACATTAACTTGCTGTCACTAAAAAAATTACTAATGAAAATTCATTTTTTTAATGGAAATAGTTCTTTCTATTAATTTTCAGATTTCTCATTGTCTTTTTTTTTTGTCATTCAGAAGAAACATTTCAAACTTGAACACAATTATATTAATTTTACCGTAAATGATGACTAATACACTAATCTTGTTCGTATAATCAATAACTTCTCCATTACAAAAAATACAATCCCAAACAACTTTATACTCTATCAACCTCAAATTCAATTTGAGATAATAACTCACTTAAACTTAAACAATTACATAAATTATAGTGATCGTCTATGGGACATACAACAAAAACGATACATACAACAATTCATGTGATCTTGCACACCATATCGATCATCCCACAAAATGTGTTCTACTTCAAAATTTCATATATTCCACTTCAAAACCAATATCAAATCAGCAACACCTAAATCTGTAAAATTTGAAAGAGCAATACATGAAAAATGTATTAAATGCTTAAGCTATGTAATACAAATCTCATAAAGTTAATACATGAAAAATGTATTAAATGCTTAAGCTATGTAATACAAATCTCATAAAGTTGCACATTCAAATGGATACTCTAATTTACAACTAAACATTACTAATCAACATCATATTAGATAGAATAAAATATTCTTTTCTATTTTGAGTTGGAGCATTTGAAGGATTGACAAAGGTAAGCGGAACATATTAACAAGGTGAAATAAAGAAATTTAAACGCTACAATGTTGAAATTTAAACGCTGAAATGCTGAAATAAATGCTGAAACGCTGAATAAACACTAAAATAAATGCTGAAACGCTGAAATAAATTCAAACAACATATTGGCATTCAAGCAGCATTCAAACCAGCATTCCTACTAGCAGCATAATGGCATTCAAGCATATTAATAGCATACTGGCATACAAAATTCAAGTGTTTCCACTTAGAAAAGGAAGAAAACATGAGAATCTTATCGTAAACTCAATTGGATATATGATACATGGAATCATATGCTGCTAGCTACCATCATCAAAGAAAAAGTTAAAAAGATGTAAGATGCAACACAAATCATTTGTTAATTGCTTTTAACATTTATGTGAATATGTACTATTTAATTCAGGTGAAAAGGTAAAAGCATCATCAAATCTTGAACGTGAAATATTTATAGAGAAGACAGTATATGAACTGCTGCATTGAAAAGACATAAATCTACTTAGTCATCTGCTTGCTACAAAATTTGCAATGTTAAGATATAGATAAATATTACCTGCTGTGTTTGTTGAGCAGGGTATCCACAGAGTGCCTTTTGGATGATCCGCGTTCCAGGAGATTATACCATATGCACTTCCCTTGTAGATTGAATTCCGTAAATATTTTGATAAGTTGAATGAGAAAGGTTCAACTAAATCAGAATTGCACATCATCTGTGTAAACTAAGTATTATATCAATGCCTGCCCAACATTCCAATTTTTCGATGATTGAACCTAAGTTGTGGAAATCATTTTGTTGCGATATTCCTTGACCTCCAATCATTAATTCATTTTTCATACCTTTCTTCGTCACTTCACTTATACCAGAAAAGGGTATCAATGTATGTTATAAACCTTAGTAATCTATCTTTCTGTCTTCTTCATCCCAAGGAGCCTGATACAATATGCACATTCAAATCATACATAACTAGCAAGTTTCCAAGTTATTACACGATTCACTCGTGTATATTTGATGATAGGAATATGCAAGTTTCCAAGTTACTACACGATTCACTCACGTAAGAAATTGTTTCTTCAATTGGTTGGCTTTTCTGTCTTTAGGCATACTTAAGGAAGACGGGAAATGGTAAGTAGAACCTGAAGGAGCACACTAGGGATTACAGAGGCATCAGTTTTGATCTGATAATGAATAAGGTGGTATCTATATAGAAATTAGTGATGGAACTGAAAGTTTTTCATTTAAAACAAAATAGGCGTCCCCAGTTGCCAACCATTACATGTCTAAAGCTAAATATTCCGGGAAGCCACTGAATCCTAAAAGGTCAAAATCTATGAAAGGATGTAATGGTCTAAATGCTTTAGACAGTTATGAGACTTGCATAATGCACAAAATGGAAGACGATTCACTGAAGTGTGAACCTATGATGCTGGCAGAAGACAAGGGTCGCTCTTGAGAGAGCAGGAGAATCCACCCATAAGAAACAAGGAGGTTAAGGGTTTACAAATAGATTGAATGCTCTTAACTTCCACTTTGGGAAACGAATACATGAGCTTATCCTTCCTAATCATGAAATTTCGCTCTGCAGCCAAAGTATTAAAATAATGAAGTGGAGGACTTTCACACTAAAATGAGAAAACTTAAGGGTAAAATAAAAATATAATGACACATGCATACTCGAGAGGATTTCCATCAACCAACACATCTTTACCAAAACCTAGCTAGTAACCATTGCCCAATTCAACTTTTCAAAATGCATCTCCAAACCATGTGACCTTTAGCTATGTGTAGTCAAATTATCCAACTAACAAACTCACTAAATGTATGGATTAAATCTGCTATTTCAGTCCTCTCACATGCTTAGCTTCAGAAACTTGCAAATAAGTACAGACTATAAAATGTGGACACAACAATCCTAGAGAGGTTGGTTCAAAGAAGTTGACATTTTTGTGTCTTGTTCAAAGATGATAATGGAGTATGATATGGATCGTATCCAAGCAACCAAACCTACACATTGATTCATACAAATTACCACAACATAAAATGTATTTACCCAAAGCCATAGAGTAACTACAACCCAATTTTCCATTCTATATGTTGAACTTAAGCATTGATTGAAATATAATTATTGCAAAATATAATGCACAACATGCACACCAAAAGCTTAATATTTTACTAAAGATTCAATTTTTTCTACGGAATCGAGTTCGAAATTCGGAAACTAACCTGTCTCCAGCATGAACCAAATCAGTTCCAGGAAACCTCATTCAGGTTTTATCCATTGAATCGACTCCACACACCTCAACCCCCACCAATCGTCACCTCCAATAGCAACATCTACACCCAACGGATTGGGGAATGACATTAAGATGATTGGGATAATATCAACTGCAAGGAGCCTAAGATGAGGCTTCCCTCGAGACATCTTTGCCACATAATCCACAAACCCAAGTTGGTGATCCAAATCCATGGCCCGAACTATCTCCATTATCGACTCCACCGCAGCTGCTCGAGGCTCAGCCCTATCAGGCGCCTTTTCAACCAAGTACTTGGAAGGTACACAATCACATTCCTCAAATGCTCATTCTCCTTTGCCACACCCATCAACTCGTTGGTCAAACGTGACCCACTGCCATCAGCTCCTACCCCCACTCTCCGATTCACGAACAGCCTTCTTCGAGCCCCTTCCCCTTCCTGCAGCCTTTCTCTTCTTATTCCCCTTCTGTCCACGTGACCCACTGCCATCAGCTCCTACCCCCGGCTTCTGTTTGAACACTCTACGAACATATCGAACAAGCGACCCAAAGGCGATTGGGGTAAACAGAGTGAAAACAGGAGAATTGGGGCAGAGGAGGATGGTGAGATAGACTTGGGAAGCCAAAATGGCGAGATGGGTATTGGCCGAATCCATTGTAACAGCGATTGGGTCGACGAGAGAGGCGGGGGAGAGATTCTTTGATGCTAGTTCTTCCCAAATTCGATAGCATCTAGGGCGTCTTTGAAAGAGGGATTGGATATATATATATTTTTTTTTTTTTCAAAAAATCCATTAGGACGGCTTATACCGTTGCTATCAAATTTTATTTGTAAAACTTAGTGACAGCTAATATACCGTGGTTAAATGTAATTGTGTGTATATATATATATATATATATTTAAAAAAATCCATTATGGGGGGCTTATACCGTAGCTACCAATTTTTATTTGTAAAATTTAACGACAGCTAATATACCGTGGCTAAATATTTTTTGTGTGTATATATATATATATATAAACGTCTGGTATATGGAGATATTTATACTTCTTTTCATATACGGAAATATGAAATTCAGACTCATGTGACAAGCCAAGGCCCTGAAAGAATCACTAACGAAATACCGCATTTAGAAGCCCATTTACTTCGCAATTTAGACAGAAATGGAATTGTGATGCTAGGCTCTTGGGTAAAAACGGGTGATATTTTAGTAGGTAAATTAACGCCGCAAATGGCGAAATAATCCTCATATGCCCCGGAGGATAGATTATTACGAGCCATACTTGGCATTCAGGTATCTACTGCAAAGGAAACTTGTGTAAAATTACCTATAGGTGGCAGAGGCCGAGTTATTGATGTGAGATGGATCCATAAAAAAGGGGGTTCCAATTATATATATATATATATATATATATATATATATATATATATATATATTTTTTTTTTTTTTTTTTTTTTTTTTTTTAAATCCATTAAGGACGGCTTATACCGTAGCTACCAATTTTTTTTTTAAAACTTAGCGACAGTCAATATACCGTGGCTAAATGTTTTTTTATGTATATATTTTTTTCAAAAAAATGCATTAGGGTCGGCTTATACCGTAGCTACCAATTTTTATTTGTAAAACTTAGCGACAGCTAATATACCGTGGCTAAATGTTTTTTGTATATATATATTTTTTTTCAAAAAAATTCATTTGGGATGGCTTATACCGTAGCAATTCCAGTTTTTATTTGTAAAACTTATCAACAACATATGTCGTTACTAAGTTTCAATTTTAGCGATGGCTTCAAACCATTGCTAAATTGCAAATTTAGCAAGCAACGGCAAATGCCGTTGCTAATACTAATTTGCTGTAGCTAAAAAAATTACTAATGAAAATTCATTTTTTTAATGGAATTAGTTTTTTCTATTATTTTTCAGATTTCTCATTGCATTTTTTTTTTTGTCATTCAGAATAAACATTTCAAACTTGAACACAATTATATTAATTTTCACCGTAAATGATGACTAATATACTAACTTTGTTCGCATAATCAATAATTTGTCCATCACAAAAATACAATCTCAAACAACTTTATACTCTATCAACCTCAAAATGAAATTATATATATATATATATATGATTCAGGGGGCTAAATAAGCAGAAAACTTATATGGATTTACAATCAAGGACAAACTAAAACTGACCAATTTTGAATCAAGGTTTAACAAAAAACAACAAAAGGGATTTTGAAAAGACAAATTTGGAGTGTCCGTTCCTTTTCAATCTTAATAAAGGATTGTGGAAAGACAACAGTATGAACAAAAGAGATATGAAGATCAGGAGTCCAACGTAGTCTAAGCAACTTTGATTGAATATACTGTCTTACTGAAGTAGCCCTTTGTTGTGGAGTCCCCAGCAGTACAGTTTCCGATGAATTTAGAACAACTAGCAGGTGCATGGATCCCCAGGTTGTAAGCACAACTCGCAAAGGTCCATGGTTCGTTCTAGGTGATCCAATGCTTTACTTTGTCACCAAACTATTTGAAACAAACCTCTGCATAATCCTGTAATAATTTATGCCTTCTTGGTTCACTCCATTCCCTTCTCTTCCCATCTAAAGCCAAAAATAATTGTCACAACTAATTATTGTTCTTAACCTTATAATCGTACAAATTGAGGCCCTTCAGAATAGTAACCAACTCTTCAAGGACACTTTTAACTTTTCGAAATTGCCCTATTAGCAATTCATCCACATCAAAATTATGCTTATGCTACTACTCACTTGGTATAATTCTTGACCAAGAAACGGAGAACCTATAAGTATCCACGTTCATTTTCTTCATTATCTTCACATATTCCTGGAAATTATTAGAGGAAACAAAACAAAAAATGAGCAAAAACAGGTTGTTCAAATTCAGAGAACACAAAATAATAGAGGAAAAATTTTAACAAAATATAAAACTGTTTAGGATAAGACTATATATATCCTTCATTGATAATTGCCTTGCAAACAAATGAGTTGCACTAACTTAGCGACAGTTAATATACCGTGGCTAAATGTTTTTTGTGTATATATATATTTTTTTTTCAAAAAATCCATTAGGGACAGCTTATACCGTAGCTACCATTTTTTATCTTTAAAACTTAGCGACAGCTACCAATTTTTATTTGTAAAACTTAGCGACAGCTAATATACCGTGGCTAAATGTTTTTTGTGTATATATTTTTTTTCAAAAAAAATCCATTAGGGACGGCTTATATCGTAGCTACCAATTTTTATTTGTAAAACTTAGCGACAACTAATATATCGTGGCTAAATGTTTTTTTGTATATATATTCAAAATAATCCATTAGGGACAACTTATACCGTAGCTATCAATTTTTATTTGTAAAACTTAGCGACATCTAATATATCGTCGCAAATGCTTTAATTAGCTATGGCTTGTTTTGAATTTAGCCACTGTTTTTTCGTCACAAGCACAGTTTTTATATAGTGGAAACCGCTTATACCGTAACAATCAGTTTTTATTTGTAAAACTTAGCAACAGCTAATATGCCGTATGTTTTAATTAGCTACAGTTTATTCTGAATTTAGCCATGGTTTTCCCGTCACAAACACAGTTTTTATGATTATGGTCTTCATCAGCTACCAAAAGAATTAGTGAAGGTTTTTTGCCGTCACAAATCTTTTAATTAGAAACGGAATTAAAAAATCGTCGTCTAGTATTTGTAGTTATTGGGGGTTTTTTTGTAGTGTTTGTTTGAATTGCATTAAGATGCAAGGCCTTCGAAATGGTAGATATCTCCTCCCTCGTCTTCCCTCATTCAAGGATATAGGGAATCGTAACTTTGTCTTATGGTTTGTACAATTTCTTTTTAATAAGAACAACTATTTAATTCTTTGTTGCTAAACACAATCTTATTCATCGGGAAACTTTACTTTGTTTTCTGCCAACTTTGTAGCTTCCTCATCAAACACTCTTCAACACTATTGAAAACATTAAACTATTTTTCCTTTGTTGAGCCAAACATATCATATCCCATCATTTTCAAGGATCTATATTCTCTTTAATAAGATCTATTTTCATTTCGTTATTAAAACGATTCATTTTATCACTAGGAAGATTAGGGGTGGGCAAACGGGTCGTCGATCTACGGGTTCAACTCGAACTGGACCGTTTTGCTCTAAACGGTCCGGATTTCAATTATAAGTTTTTACATACGGTTCGGATCGGTTTGGGTCCGTTATAAAACGATCCGGTCCCGGTTCCTATTTTTAAAAACGAAACGGTTCGGATTGGACCCGTTTCAATTTGCATTTATTAAAAACCTTTAACTCTTTTTGTCTCTGTCTTTGAACCTACCACCAATAAGTAAAGGAAGAGGAGGAGACGTGAAGGAATCACCAAAACCCCCTCTCTCTCTCTGTCTTTCTCTCCTCTCTCTGTCTCTGTCTCGAGAAGAAGAAGCAGCAGCAGCAGCGAGACCAAGAAGAGGAGGAGCAGAAGAAAAGGAAGAGACGATTGGAGATCTCCCTCTCCTCTCTCTCTCGGTCTCTGTCTCGAGAAGAAGTAGCAACGAGAACCACCAGCAGCAGCAGCAGGAGATCTCCCTATCCTCTCTCTCTCAGTCTCTGTCTCGAGAAGAAGCAGCAGCAGCGCAGCTAGGAGATCTCCGTTTCCTCTCTCTCTCGGTCTCTGTCTCGAGAAGAAGCAGCAGGAGATCTCCGTCTCCTCTCTCTCTCGGTCTCTGTCTCGAGAAGAAGCAGCAGCGCAGCCAGGAGATCTCCGTCTCGGTCTCTGTCTCGAGAAGAAGCAGCAGCAGCAGCGAGAACCACCACCAGCAGCAGCAGGAGATCTCCCTCTCCTCTCTCTCTGTCTCTGTCTCGAGAAGAAGCAGCAGCAGCAGATGGCGGGGAGGATGAAGTGGAAGAGAACGAGTGGGGGAAGGAGAGGGTAGATTTGGAAGATGAAGAAACCAACTTAGTTGAATATGTATGGTGTGTGATTGTTATTCCATCATCAACTTACTTTCACTATGTTTACTTCAAAATTTATCCAAATGTCGTCTATGAAGTATGAACAACTTTCAATGTTTCTATGGGTAGTTCTGATCATATTCTATAGGGGTTATTCACTCTGTTTGTAGCTTTTTCAACTATTGTAGACAATTTGTTTGCTTTGATGTTCTTGTTTGGATTTAGTCCAAAACAGTAATCATTCTAGCAACTTTTAACCAGAAACCAATCAGAGGATGCATTTTTAGTAGGAACCGTTTGGAACCGGACCGTTCCAAACGGTTCGAGTTAGGTTGGTTCCAATGTTCAAAATGAGGGGATCCGGACCGGACCGGATCCGTTAATTTTAAACGGTTCGAGTTAGGTTCCTCCAAAATTGGAACCGATCCGGACCGTGCCCACCCCTAAGGAAGATGAATTACGTTTGGTCGTCTCAGCCATTTATATTTTTTGGCTTCCTCATTGAAAGGCACTAACGAAAGCCCAAATCAAATCATTTCCCTCTTTTTTTTCCTCATAATCCAAAAATGAAATCAATACTATATATAAATACAAGAAATGTTTTTGTTATATCTTTTCAAATTACTTAACAAAATTAGGGCTATACAAACTCGAACCGTATACCTTTTTGGTAAAACTTATTATTACCGAGTGCTCTTATTCAGTAACGATTCTCAACATGAGCTAAGATATCCATCCTTGCCTTGCAAACCTTTCCATTTTAATGCACTTCAAACTTAAACTAGGCCTTCTAACTATCGTAAATCATTTACTAATCATGGCTGACAGAAATCAATCTACTATGTTTGTTGTTGAATATTTTGAAGCTCGCATTGACCTAGAGCTTGATGGTGTATTTGGAACAAATTTTTTAATGTGGCCTCAAACAAGTAATGGATTGGTTGATATCAGCCAAGGTGTAATAGCCTTGCAACAGGGGTAAGACACCGAGTTCAGAAGGAGACTGTTACACCGAGTCCTTAAGTCACGCGGAGAGTTAACCACGACCATTATAAAAGGTAAAGGGAACATTCGACAAAGGTATGCAACTTTAACTGAGTTTTGTCCAGATTTACATCTTTTTTTCCAACAGAGTTACTAACTTAAGCATCGAAGTGTCATCGGCCACCAAAAAGGTGGTCCTTAACAATCTAACAATTGTTTTGCAGGTCAAACTCACATGAGGACGATTTTTGGACGCATCAATTTAGCGTCGTCCGTGGAGATCGAACCCATGAGTTTTCTCTTTCTAAAAACAAAACACACAGTGACATGGCTCACTACAACCTAACGAAAGATCGATAACCATCCAAAAAAATCATGCAGTCTACAGATCCCCAATCTAGTAATGATCACGACAATTCTCCAACTAATGCATCACTAACGACTCAGGGAGAAGATGCAGCCCAAATCACCGAACCAATAGCATCCGAGAATGCGGATCCACAGCGCGCAATAGTCCAGACAGCCCAAACGATCGTCGGTGCTACCACAGACCCTCGGGTAGACTTGCTCATGACCCAGATGAAATACATGACAGTGATGCTGGAAAAAAATCACCCAGGAACACGTTCAACCAGGCAACCCTACACCAGCACCGCCTCAACAAAATTCCATTATCCAAACTCAAGGAAGTGATGAAGCGCTAGTGGAACCTCAGTAGGGAAACGTCGAGAGCAGTGAGCTCCATCGAAACAAGATTCCGCAGTGCGATGGAACAGTTGTTGAGATCCCGTTCGGGATCAGAGTCACAAATCCAAATGTACTATACGAGGCCACCATTATCTAACGAACTCATGAAGGCTCCTGTGAAGATCCCTATGAGGTCGTGGAATCTAATTGTCTCGTTGGTGTGCTATCTGTTAGTGGTTGTGGTAGCACATGCCAAGTTTCATATAGTCCGCATTGTTCACCGTCTCGTTCCAGGCCACAGGTAGAAGTGTTGGAGGGTCCTTTGGATAATTCGCTTCCTCATCTCCCTCCGGATCCCGTCAGGTCGTCTCGCACTAAAGGGTTGATTGTTCGTGACAAGGGAAAGATCGTGAAGGAGAGCCTCGAATTGGAATGGCATGAGCTCAGCACTGTGAAGAGTAGTCTGACCACAGAGGAGTCTCAGGTTGACGCGCTAACATGCAAATAGGAGTTGTTGGAGCGTGAGCTTGCTGATGCAAAGTCATGAGAGGAAGAGCTTCTGCAAGAACAAGGAAAATACGAGTTCCACTGGGTCGTACACGACAAGCTGGACCTGTTGGCGTTGATGAAGGAGGAGCATCTGGAGTGGGATCTCGGTCGTTATAAGAAGATGTCATATGTAGACTTGTTTGTTGCCTTTGCGTCATCGAACGAGGACAATTTGGACCCTGATGCCCAGGTAGTAGTGCGTGTGGACGCGACTCCCGCTCCTTCCCCCGCTAAGCTTAGCTCTTCTATTTTTGTACCTTCTCCTGATAAGGAGTGAAATTTGTATTCTATATTCATTTTGTTCGACCGTTAATGAAAACAGTTTTACCCGTTTTGTGCTCGTTGCCTCTAATGTATGTTTTTTGTTTCGCCTTGTCGTATCGCTTTGGCATAAGCTGGTTGAATCATTAGGACATCGAGTGATCTGTCTGCTGCCAGGAGCTTGATCGTTTTCATTGCGAATGACTCTGAGTTACTATTGCATAGTAATGTACAATGGCGAGCATGTTGCGAACAATTTAACCTAAGGTTGGTTTCCGCGGGCTGTTATCTTGTTCTCGAGGTAAGCTGCTGAAGGCCTGCCTCGCTTGTATGATTGGTCGGCTGCAGTTGCTGTTATGGGAGAGTTACTATAGCCGAGCGTACGCGTTGGAGTGTTTGTTTCAAGTCAGGTGTCGTAAGCTCGGGCTGACACACTATGTAGCATTTATTTGGGCACTGGCCGGATTATCTATGTGTTGACGCAAATTGTCCTTGCTGTTAATAGGATGCCAGTCTGTTTGAGCGTGAAGACACTAACTTAGCTAGATTTGTTTTTGCGATCACGATTTCGCAGGAGAGCGGTGGTTGTGTGGCAAGCTGCTTGGGCTACAGGTTCGGGGAGTAAGGATTTGGCGACTACGTTGAAAAGCAGTAGTCTCATGGTGAGCCATTGACATCAGTCGGGGACTAACTAGTCTCCCACTTTTCAAACCTTCTACACCCGCGCGGTGGAGGCTACAAATTCGAGTCAAAGGGGTTTGGCGACCACGCTAAAAATTAGTAGTCCCATGGCAAGCCGTCAAAATCAGTTCGTGACTGACCAGGCTCCCACCTTCCAAATCATATACACATGTGCGCATCAAGCTACAAATTTGAGAGTTTTCGGTGACCACGCTGAAAAGTAGTGGTCCCGTGGCGAGCCGTCGGAATTAGTTCGCAACTGACTAGGCTCCCACCTTCTAGACTATCTATACTCACTCAGTGGAGCTACAAGTCCAAGGTTGGCAATAGCTGCCATGCTAAAAAGTGGTGGTCCCGTGGCGAGCCGTCGAAATCAGTTTGGGACTGACTAAGCTCCTACCTTCTAAACTATCTACACCCACGCAATGAGGGCTACAAGTCCAGGATTGGTAATTTGGCGGCCACGCTGAAAAACGGTTGTCCCGTGGCGAGCCATCAGAATTAATTCGGGACTGACTAGATTCCCATTCCAAACCATCTACACCCGCGCAGTAAGGACTACAGGTCTGGGCTTTGATATGAAACTTTCGTTGTCAATCTCCACCGGCTAAGCTTAAATGTTCGGGTTCAACAATCATTAACCACGAAGGGACAACAATCTCTAGCGAGTCGTTGTTACCAAGCGTGGTAGCACTGATTAGACCCCCACTTCCTAAACCATCGGGATTCACGTTGGGCAGACTAGGTGTCGAGACGTACCAAAAGACGTCGTCATCATTTTTGGCTGACTAAGCTTGCCCGATTGGAGAGAGGTTTCGCCCGTTTGAGGGCATGCGAACCCATGTCCGCTAGTGTCGTGCACTATGTGGACAACATTACCTTAAATCAAGCAGCGATACGTAGGTACAATCCATGCACCAAAGATGATTTGGATTTGCGCTAGTGCCAAGCATATAACAAAATACTATTTGAATGGTAGGCCGAGTGAGCTGTGACTTTGGGCCCGTAGAGGAAGAGTTAGCGTTTCATGTACGATTGCGCTACATGTACGGCGTAGATCGCACGGTAACACGTGTACGGTGTAAGTTGCGGGACGGTAGAGTATCGGTTACCCCCCTCAATTGACGGGGTTGCGTGCAGTGCCATTAATTGAACAAACATTGTCTGTGCAGTTTCCTTGGGAATCGTCGTCTCTTCATTTTCCATAAGGTATTCAATGCTTGACAGTTAATGTTGGGTGCCCGTTTGGTGAACCATCATGTCTATATAATGATGTTCTTTCATCGTTGTAGGCACTATCTTTCGCAGAGCGTATCTCTTGTAATGTTCTTGTTTGAAGAAAATGCTTTGCGATTTCCAAAAGCTGAAGGGAGATCTTCAGTGATAGAATGTTTTGACATTTGCACCGATCAAGCATGATCATAATCGTCGTTATGCATGACCACATGTTCTAAGTGGGCACGTAGTTGATCTGTTGAGATCTCGTAATTTTTTTTCACGTTGCGGAGAAGTAGTACGGATTTCCTACCAAGGGAGATGCCTTGGTGTTACTTCGTGCTATTTGTGTCCGCGTGTATGCGATTCCCGCTGTTAACTTATGCCCGATCGTAGTGTTAGCAGATGCGCGATGCTTCCGGGTGTGGTATCTCTCAGTCACTCCTAGTATCGTGCATGGGAAAAGTGGCCTCGCTTGGCATCATTGTGAGACCTTGATTGCTTCGTCGCTTGTGGCCATCCTCATCCGCCTTCTTCTATCTTCTTCGGGAGGACGAAAACTGTTCGAGGAAGTCATCAAGGAGGTAGAATACCTTTTAGGCAAGTCAGTCGTCGGTTGTAAGGTCTACAATGTTGTTGTAGGGGTACTTTCCTGGGGTGATTTGACAGAGCAATAGACCGCTCAGTCCTTTCAATCCCCTCTGACACTTTGTCCTTGATCTTAGGAAGGGGTCAAACGAAGTTCGTTGAATATATTTGTTGTCACTTGCAAATAGCTTGTGTGACCTCCTTCAGACACCTTTACATAGTTATATCATCTAAGCGAGTCTTTACTTCATGTCACAATGATTTTAGATGCTTGTAGTATGTAGTTTTTTGTATCCGCCTCAAGGCGCTTGTTGTTACATCTTTCCAGTCATCAATAGAGTTTGTTTTCGCAATTCTTCCTTTATTTCTTAAATGATTGCAAATCACAAGTCTTTAAGAACCAAAACTCTACATTGATTATGGAAAGGGAAATAAACAATTGAAAAAGACTAATTGTTGACTGAGAGAGATTGATTCTGGCCCTGATGTGAACTCGGATGGCCTTTGCGAATCATTAGTGTTCTCAGCAGACGGTCTATTTTGATGTATCATCAGCTACTCCCCCTTAGTTAGTGGGTATGTTCACGTATCCACTAACCGTGTGGTGGTTTAAATTTTAATCGCATTATGGCACTGAACTTGATATTTAATAACTTTCGGTTGGCTGATCGTCTTGGTTACTTCATTGTCTTTTTGTTTACGCGTACATTTTTTGGAAGTTTTGGTGAGCCATTATGTCTCGTATGTCGTTCCATGAGTGATATCTTCATTTCCTAGATGTATAAAGGGTATTGTAGTTATTTTCCTCATTTTTTTACACCATATTTTCTATTAGTGCTATTTCTTCTCCTCTATTGCTTCTTTTTCCTTGTCTATTCTTTCATGTTTGCGATGTTTGCTGGTGATATGTTGCCCGGTGATCAACTTTCTATATGTGAGGCTCATTTTTCCCCGAACAAAGCTTCTCAGCCTACTTTAGATAGTGTCTGTTCCAACTATGTTTTGCCTAATGACCTTGAAATTGTTCTGCCTCGTCAAAACGAGTCTTTGTTGCTCGAGAAAATGATATATCTCGTTTTATCCTCGTATGTTCTATGCTGGTATTCGGTTCCCTGTTCTTGAACTGTTCTGGTCATATCTAGACTTCCTGGGTATTCTTCCTGCTCAGATGGGCCTGAATAGTTGGAGGGTTATGGTTTCCATGAATGTGAGGGTTATTATCTCTGGTATCCCCTTAACCCCTAGAATCTTGCATTCTTTGATGAGATTTAGTGTGAAACCCAACCGTACCTGTTTCCTGCACTCCCCTACGTGTTTTGGTAACCTTAATGATGACATCAAGGGTGGGTCGCGGGATTAGTTTTATGTGTCTTCAGCTCTAGCCACTTCAATTTGCGGGGTGTTCAGATAGTAAGGTCTTTTCGAGTTCCTATTAAGCATCAGAATCTGAAATTGACTGCCGAGGAGCAGGTTATCAGTGAGTGCTTCTTGGAGCCTCCGACAGTTCCGTTGGATACCTATCTTACTGACGATATGGTGAGGCGCAGTTGTCTATATAGTATGAGTGAGAATGATAGGGCTTTGTTGACCGAGAGGCAGGGCGTGAAGATCGCTGCTCGTGCTGCTGTCGTTGAAGGTGATAATGTGGCCGTTGATCGGAAAGTGAACTCGAGTGTTACGGATCTCAATGCTTTTGTCCGTAGTGCTACTGGTCCTTCTTCTTCTAGAAAGAGAAAAGTATTGAGGCCCGTTAGTTTGTTGAAGTGGTTGTTTCTATCTTCTGACTGTGTTTCGAAGAAGTGTTTCGAAGAAGAAACGGTTTGTTGACTTTGTGCGTCGCATAGCTCTTTATTCATATTATGTTGATAGAGATACTTCAAGGGAAGACCGCTGCTTTCTACAGGAGGCGAAAGAGATGAAGTTGGCTCTGGAGAGGAGTGAGAAAGATATTGTTCGTCCATTGGACGTCGGGGAAAAAAAGTTTCTCTCCGCTTATGACGGCCTTGACGTTGTCAAGTGTTCTAATGAAGATCCTCGGTCTTTGGATGACAAAATGCTCCAAATGGTTGTTGTTCAATCTAAAGAGTTTTTCAGTCGTGATCGAGTTCCTGAGTTGCAGTCTTGTCATTCTTTTTCCTCTCTTGCTGATGGAGGGATGGAGGTTCCTCCTTCTGCAGCAGCAGCTTACTTGAATTCTTCTATTGTCACTGGGACTGTCATTCGTTCTGTTTTTGCTAAACGACGAGAGGGCGATGAAGGTTATATCGCCATTCCTTCGTCTTTTCTGACCATTGGTGGTGGCTGTTCCTCCATACTACCTGATCCTCGTGTTATTCATTCGCGGGCCAGTTGGAAGGAACTTACTCCTGAGGAGATCCGAGTTAAATCGAATGGAAAGTTTTGTTGGTTCTCTCGTCTTGGCATGCAAGATGGCGCATGTAAGCTGATAAATGAATGACACAAACGGTCGGTTAAGAGGCCCTCGATGTTCGTGCTGAACTCGAACCTTCATCTTGAGGATGGTGTTAGGCTTATAATGGAGAGAATGACTCGTCTTGCCTATGCAGGAGTGATGGACTTGAGTCATCAGGTCAATCACAATCTTATGGTTTCTTTGGAGGGGAAGCTTTTTGTACTGCTACTAGTATTCTCCCATGTTCTTTACCAGTACGACGCATTAAAAATGTTTGCACACACGTTCTTTAAAAACGCTTTAAAGTGGTTGAGATTGCTCGGGCATGGTCGACCAAGGCGGAGGATTCCTGGGATCAATCTGTGGTCGTGCCTGAATCCATGAAAGCTGACCTAAAAGGCATCCACACACGTTTGCACGATGTGGAGTAAGAGTTTTCCTCTGAGAAGGCGCTTCATGACAAGGCTACGCGAGCCGTGATAGAGCACTTTAACAATCGCGACGCTGCTAAAAAAATAGAGGAGCAATCACTATCTTCGCTTGATGAGGTCAAGGTTGATTCATCGACGATGCTCACTACTGCTAAGAGCCAACTCATCGCGCGTTGTTGATAGTCGGACTGAGCTTTTTTATTATATCGAGGGTATTGGTGTTGACTTGTCTCATTATCGTCATCTGATCTATCAGACCTTCGTGGACGTGAAAGGTGACATCGAAAATCCTTCGGGTGACCCAATAGATGAAGAGTCGTGTCTTCCTCGTGAAGAAATAGTCCCTATTGGTGATCCAGCTCCTGCAGGTGGTATTGTTGAGGATATTATAGATCTTTCCCCTTAGTCTTCTATTGCTATTTTCGAATGCAATCGAATTGATTTTGAATGACAAGAATTGGTTCATTTATTTTTCTTCGCGTTGACTTTGTTCATTTGTCATTGTCATGATAACTTGAGTTAGAGCTTTGATGTTTCACAGATATGTCTATAGTAATGGTTTGGTGATGAATTTTCCTATGTTTTAGCACGCATGTCTTGATCCTGCGTTTGTCGTCTCTGAATTTTTGCGGAAAGTTGTTTTGTTTGCTTGTCTTCTACTTTGTTGAATTATTTGCTTGATATTTACTTCGCTAACTCGACGTGATACGAAGTTGTTTACTCAATTGACTCGTTCGTTCAATCTGTTTCGTTGGGGTGACACTCTAGTCGACTCGAAATCACTTTACTTGGTTGACTCGTTCGTTCAGCCTTTACTTCGTCAGCTCGACATCTTGATCACTTCAAAGTTTTTGTGTTTAGTTTGACTCGGGTGTCCAACTTTTACTTCGTTGGTGCGACACTCTAGTCGACTCGAAGTCATTTTACTTAGTTGACTCGTTTGTTCCAACTTTTACTTCGTTAGCTCGACATCTAGGTCGATTCGAAGTTTTCGTGTTTAGTTTGACTCGGGTGTCCAACTTTTAGTTCGTTGGTGTGGCACTCTAGTCGACCTGAAGTCATTTTGCTTAGTTGACTCGTTTGTCCAACTTTTACTTAGTTAACTTGGTATCCCAGTCGATTCGAAGTGTCTGTGTTTGGTTTGACTTGGGTGTCCAACTTTTACTTCGTTTGGTGTGACACTCTAGTCAACCCGAAGTCATTTTTACTTAGTTGACTCGTTCGTCCAACTTCTACTTTGTTAACTCGACATCTCGGTCGATTCAAAGTTTTTGTGTTTAGTTTGACTCGGGTGTCCAACTTTTACTTCATTTGATGCGACACTTTAGTCGACCCGGAGTCGTTTTACGTAGTTGACTCGTTCGTCTTACTTTTACTTCGTTAACTCGACATCTCGGTTGATTTGAAGTTTTTTTGTTTAGTTTGACTCAGGTATCCAACTTTTACTTCATTTGGTACGACACTCTATGTCACGCCCCGATTTTTGAACAACATAAATAAATAGATTGTCCAAAAACCAAGGCATAACATGAACACTTTAAATGGTACAGTCATAAGGCAGAAAACAACTAATAAGCTTCCTCAATATTCTTCCTCTAAAAATGAGGTCCACAACGAATAAATGAAAATTTAATAATAAATTCCCCAAATAAATATATGACAAAACTGAGCATTTATATCCAAATCCTACATTTGATTACCTAGGAATAATAATAAAGATCTAAAAAGAATAAAATGCGTCGACTCCTCAGCTATCGCCACGCAGCTATTATCCTTCCTTACGCTCCAATTAACCCTGATGGCTTTCTGGGGCTACGCTCATTAAGAACGTACCCAAATTTGTAAAACAATACAAAATTTGGGTCAGTATAATCATACTGGTGTGAGCAAACTTACAAATCAAGACAATTAAATATAAAAGGACAAAATGCAAATTTCACCTTGAGGAAGACAGGTAGTTCTCATTCGAGGTTCGAATGAGCTGTTAGTTTCTTCCCTCAAGGCTAACCTAGTACAAGCTAAAATAATCTATACACAATTTCATGGCATGCTCAATTCAATGGTTTTATTTAATTATTTATTTTTGTTCTCTAATTCTTGGCTTCTTTTCCACAATCGCACTCTCCTCCTGTGCCGAACACACCTCACCCAAGTGTGTCTCCCTTGCCATCAAAGCCACTCGGAGTGTACATGACCCAAGTGGGGTGCCACCTCGAGTGTCATGTCATCTCACCCGAAGTTCAATCACTGGCAAGTATTCTTCCTAAATCTACACGTACAACCGAACTCACATGGAACGGTGCACCGATATGCAAGCAAGTCAACATACCCATAATTATATCACACGTATACAAGCAAGTCTGTATACAAAGTTTCTTTTCTTTTCACATTTTTTTTTCTGGAGTTGTGGAAAAAAGAACATTTACCAAGTATTTTATTTGAGCCATTACTTTTCCAAATCAATTAACATCACATCACATTCCCCCTACAATTACCACGATTATATTCACAACATTTTAACCATGACCACTGTTCTAACATAAATAGGTTATGGTTTATGGAATGACGTCTTTCACTGGTACAAAAATTTTCAACGTTTAGCAATCAATGCAAAAGCAATGGTCCAGAATCACTAACGTTTTCTCTATTTGACAATAAATGATAAAGTTGGGACGAGAATGAGACTTACAGATATGGAAAGAAGAAAAAAAAAATAAATAAATAAATAAAAATAAATGTTGGGATGTCGCCATCCACCGTCCCATCCACAAAGGAAACCAAAACCAAAGCAGTTTTTTTTTCTTTCATTCATTAAGTAAGAGATGTCATTATCCACCATCCCATCAACAAACAAAACATTTTTCTAAACCATTTTACCCTTAATCCTTTTTTTTTTTAATTTTTTTTAGTAAAGATGTTTGTCAGCGATGATTTCATCAAAAGTGATTCACAAGGTCCCCATCAATTCCCATCAACAGTAATGAAAAATTTTCACAAATTTCCCTAGCGACAGTAAAACAGTAAAACCGATTTCACGACATAATGAAGCCTATCTCACAAAATGTCTCTATCAATAGTAAACAATAAAAATCGATTTCACATATTACAAGCTACTTCATTGAGAAAAAAAACAATGAAGGGAATAGAGTTTCACTCACTAGTATTTTTCTTTGTAAGATTCCAAGCTTCTTCTTTTCAAGCGCCTCCTCACCCTTTCAACGCAGGTTTTTTTTTCTTTTTCTTGTGTGTGTGTGCAAGGAGGAAAAACTAGGGTTTATCTTTTTAAATAAAAATTTAGGGTTGCATTAGCTAAACACACACATCTCTTATCTCTTACCCACCACCAGCCTAAACCTAAGTTTGAAATTAAAAATCATAAACTATTATTACTTATAATTATTATCAATTAATAATTACTACCAATAAATATTATTAACTTCTAAAATAATGCAAGTATATTGGTAAGTGAATTGGGCGGGTATTACACTCTAGTTGACCCAAAGTTATTTTACTTAGTTGACTCGTTCATCCAACTTTTACTTCGTTAACTCGACATCTCGGTCGATTCAAAGTTTCTGTGTTAGTTTGACTCGGGTGTCTAACTTTTACTTCGTTTGGTGCGACACTTCAGTCGATCGAAGTTATTTCATATAGTTGACTCGTTCGTCCAACTTTTACTTCTTTGGTTGATCAGACCAGAAGTTTATTGTGAATACTTGTCTTGCATCCCAATTCCTTTTGGCCTTTTTACGCCGACTGTTTCGTATAGCCTTGCTATGAAGCTATATTGCGTCTTGATTTCAAAAAAATGAAACTTTATGGATTCTTTGACCATTTCTAGCAATCGTTTTCTTAGAATGGCTCTTTTACAAGCTTTTCTTCTTTTATTCTGGCGTCACTAATGTCTATCTTTGCGTTGGTGTCTGTGCCTTTAATTTATGGCCTTGTTTGCTTGGGTCGATATTGCTCCCCATTTGGAATAGCTTTTTAGGGCCTAATAATATTTATCGTCGTTAATTCCCTTATAAGCGAATTTGGCCGAATTTGTATCCGCTACTAGGGTCTTCGAGTTATTTGTGTAACCACCTTTGGAATGTTGATCTTTTGACTTTGATATAGGTCTATTTGGGTGGGAGTTGCTTCTTTCCCAGGGTGAATGCAGTGTACAGCATATATCAATTCTCTGGACCGTTCTTTTGATCCAGTGGCTACAACGTCCGCCTTTTCTTTACCTTTGAACTCTTTGTCTGGTACGTTGATAAATTCGTCCAGTCGTCCTCTCTGGATCCAATGCTCAATTTCTTCTTTAACTTGTAGCAGTCATCGGTATTGTGTCATGATCTTTGTAAAAAGAGCAGTACCTGTTCTTGTCTCGTCGTTCCGGGTCTGCTTTCATTCTGGTTGGCCAGTTGACATTCTCCCAGTTTGATATGTGCTTTAAGATGTCGGTTCGGCTTGTTTTTAGGGTTGTGTATGGTTTGTACTATTTTCTCATTACACTGATTATTCGCTCATTGTTGGACTGTGTTGATTGCGATTTCCTGGATTCCTGCTGGTTGGATTCTATGCGTTCGTTGCTCCGATGTTTCTTTGAATGACTGTTGTCCTCCTGTGGTCTGCTATCTTGCCCTTTTTCGCCTTTCCTTTCTCGTTTCCTCGAATGGTTCTCCCTCTCTTGCTCATTATTTCTCCTCGCAGCTTTCATTTCTTCGAGGGAAATATTTTATTATGCTATTTTCAACAGGATCGCCTGCCTTTTGGGGGTTCCAAGTTGAGGGCATCGAAGAAGGTGCCTCTCTTCAGCCCGGCGAAGAAAGTTGCAGCGGCTGTGTCATCGTTGCATCCCTCAATCATCATTAACTCGTTGGTTAAGCGAGTGACATACTCCCGTATTGTTTCTTCTGGCTTATGTCATATGTGCAGGAGGTAGTATGATCATTTCCTCATCCGTTGGCTCCCGATGAATTTGGTAATGAAAGCGGTGGCTAAGGCCTGGAAAGAGTCATTGACCTCGGTGGCAGGTTGTTGAACCAATTTATTGCAGTGGACGTGAGGCTGGTTGGGAACGTTCTGTACAGGATCGATTTTGTGTTTTCTTTTAGAGCCATCATGTGGTGAAAATGTCTTAGGTGATCAGTTGGGTTGGTGGTACCATCGTATACTTCGAATTTTGGCGGAGTGAACTTCTTTGGCAATGCCTTCTTCATGAGTTTGTCATAAAATGGTGGATTAGCCAACTTGTACAGCACATGTTCGTGACTCCGAACCTGAACGGGATCTCAGCAACCGTTTCGCCACACTGCGGAGTCTTGTCCTGGTGGTGCTTGCTGCTTTCAACGTTTCCCTGCCAAGGTTCTGCTATGGCTTCGTCACTCCCTTGAGCTCGGATAATGGAGTTTTATTGAAGAGGTGCTGGAGTTGGGCCGACTTGGTGAATGGGTTCCTGGTGATTTTCTCCAGCATCTTTGTCATGTATTTCATCTGGGCCATGAACAAGTCTACCCAAGGGTCTGTGGCGGCGCCGACAGTCGTCTGGACTATTGTACACAGCGGATCCGCATTTTTGGATGTTATTGGTCCCATGATTTGGGCTGCATCTTTTTCCTGAGTCGTTAGTAATGCGACGGTGGGAGAGTTGTCGTGATCATTACTGGATTGAGGATTTTTAGACTACATTATTTTCTATGATGGCTTGTCGATTTTTCGTTAGGTTGTGGTGAGCTTTGTCACTGCATGTTTTGTTTTCATAAAAAAAGGAAACTCGACGTTTTCCACGGATGGCGCCAAACTAATGCGTCCAAAAATCGTCCTCCTGTGAGTTTGACTTGCAAAACAACTGTTAAACTGCCAAGGGCCACCTTTTTGGTGGCCAAAGGCACTCCGATGCTTAAGTCAGTAACTCTATTGGAAGAAAGATGTACATCTGGACAAAACTCAGTTAAAGTTGCATACATTTGTCGAATGTTCCCTTTACCTTTTATAATAGTCATGGTTAACTCTCTGCGTGACTTAAGCATGTGAGGCGCAACGGAAGTAAATGTTTATTGTAACAATCTCCTCCTTAATGGAGATGCGTTCGTGGGGGCCTAAGTCCCTCCACAGCTCTTTCTTGATGTAACGTTCTTCTTCTTTATGAGAGAATGTGTATCGAGCCTGGTCGCGGACTCTGATTTGTCTGGGCCTAGATTCGGGTCCCGTTTACGTCTCCTGAGTGGTGGGCCTAGTCTGGGCCTCTGTAATTGGCCTCATTTTTCCTGGGCTTTATGAGCTAGTCCAATAGAGTGGGCGTTGTATTCTCGGGATGAATCTTTATGTCACGTGTACAGCTGTGATGTTATGTTTATTTTGATGTATCATCACTTATCACTACTTTATTCAAAGGAAATAACCCAAGTCCAAGTCCCAACATTGTGTCAAGCCCAAACTTAATATTTGCACCTGCACTTATTCCAGAATAAGTATTTAATCTAATCACCAATTACCAATAAAATTAAGCATTTCAATAATAAAATTGTAATATTTAGCTAAGAAATTTCTAGCTAGACTAGAGTAACAATTTTATCAACCACTGCATAATTTATGAACAATGAGCTCGCTATTGTATATTCAAATATTAATTTTGTCGAAGTCGAAATACGGAGATAAATACAATGAGTTAGGTGAATTTTGAACAATACAACTTGACAAATGAAATATGATTTTAAAAATGCAATTTCAGATGAGAAATTTGTTAAGGTCTTAGATTTACAGAGAAATTTCACATCATACAATACAACACACTAAACATGCATAGACACGAAACTACTACATGTGTATATCTAGATTTTTTTTTTTTTTTTGGAAAGTGAGCTGGGGTTTTTAGGATCCCCGAACCTTATATTAATAAAAAAAAGTTGATGATAAAGTTTACAAAAACTCATACGTTCACTCGTTTCATCATCTACAAAACAATAAACTTGTTCAAAGCTTCAACAAAGAACCTAATTTGTTCTAGCTTCACCGTCTCCAGATTAGGGAGTAACATTGCAAAGTGTTCTGCTACTAAAGTGGTTGCATGATAGACCTGCCATAACTTTTCTTCCTCGTAATTACCAATCAATCCTTTAAGCACTCTCATGACCTGATTTATACCTAATGTGGGTCCCAGGATGTATGAGAAGTCGTCGTAAATAATCAAAACACAATGAATCATGATATAGAAACCATTGAATGCTAGCACTAATCTAGCATCCCTACAAGGTTCTAACAAGCATTTGCATTCTACCTGTATTATCATCATCAGTTACCTAAATTTAGGATTTGTCTTCTTGCTTCGAGAAGACCTTCGAGGAACATATTCCGTGGGAGGTTGTATTGTGGTAACCTCATGTTCTTCTTCAATAGTGTTTGGCCCTACCTTTGCTGTTTTCGCTTCAAGTATGCTTTTAACTTCGGTGACCAATGCATCCCTGCCTATTCTTGTAATTTCTGAATTCAAAACATTGATGACTTGGGGTGTTAGCCAATCCATGGGCGCTGTTGGATCTTCCCCCTGTCATCCATCAGTTATCTCTCGTCCTACTTCAGGAAGTGTAGAAGCTAATTTTGAGTTTGCATCAACCTCTTCACTGCATCTTTCCTCACTTTCTTTTAGTGCGTATTGGCTCCTGTTCTCGGTTATCTTTGGGATATCTACCCCTGGGTCCATGCCTACCAGCTGATTTGTGAAGGGAGAAGCAACGCGTATCTGATCAGAGTTGAGCAATTCATGTTCACCATTTTGACCCCCTGACTCCGGTAGTTGACACCCCCAATGCAGGTTGAAAATGTTGTGGTCTAGACTGTGTCCCAGGGTCCGTAAGGATCAGCCCATCATCTGCCTGGGGGGTTCGAGGTCCCTCTCTCGGTAATATCTTAATTTGGCTGGTTTCAATACTTGTATTCACATCTTCAAACGCAGGACTTGTCGTCCCCGGGCTGCCTAGATCATCATGATTAGTTGGGTCTCCTTGCTTCACTTTTTCAATCTCACTAGCTGTGTATCCCGCCTCTTGAAGGCCTTCCTCTGTTGTTTCTCGTATGAATATGTCATTGGCGGTAGCCTTTTCTTTACTAGCCGAAAAATTCTTTGTTTGATTACTCTCATATTCAACATTATCCCCCGTAAGCATCTCAAACTTGTTCGACAACAATAAATTCACCGGCTCTTTGGCCACTGGTTTCTCCGCACCCACTCCCTCCATGATTTCCTCCCCCATATTATTTTTTGCACCACTCGTGCCAACCTCTGATTTTGTAACTTTATTTTTATGAGCCACTGGAACATATTACTGTTTGACAACTTTAGCTTCCACCTTTTGTTTTTCATTCTTCTCTTCGTTTACCACATGGGATGCTTTCACATTGCCCTTGAGACCTACCTTTTTCCTGCAAAATTCCTCCTGGTGCCCAAGCAAAGAACAATAATCACAATATTTGAACTCCGGGTATTCAATTTTCTGCCAAAAGCCCCTATTGTTAGCCCTGTCTATCCAAATTCTATTAGGTAGCTTATCCGCCAAAGACATCTCCACACAAACACGGACAGAACCCAGGCGTGATAAACATCGAGTATGATCATCCATGCGCAAAAAACCACCAAAAGAGTTCACAATCGCTTTCAAAAGAGGAGGATGAAATAAATGCAAAGGCAAGTTAGGCAACTCTACCCATAATGGAACCGATATCGGATCTGCTTTCAGATTGAAACCATCGTGCCATCGAAAAACTTTGAATCTAACTCCACGAATAAAAAAGGAATCCCTCGAGAGAACTTTCTTTGCTTTCGCCTCAGATTGAATACGGACTAAGACATGGCGTTGATCAAGTAATCCTAATGAGAAATCTCCTAAGATACCCCAGGTTCTGTGGATCGAATCCCGAATATCTTCCAAAGTTGGCCTGTAGCTAGAGAACTTTAAAACAATCACATGCTTCTCCATGAACGCTTCCCCACGCACTTCATCCGATGCCGTAATCCCAATTGTCGGCTCCCCATCTTTTCGGAATCTAGTTCCCTCAACTTGCGTATCCGTAGTTTCCTCTACCAAAAAATTTCCGAGGATTTGGGAAAATGAATGCTTAGTAGCCCCTTCGATTACCCCAATCCCTTGATTCCCCACCATAGGGGAAGGTATGTTGGCAGCTGGAGGCGTTGTCATACCTGCCAAGAGCACGACCTAAAAAGGCCTGCACCTTGCAATAGCCAAAAATAACAGCAGACCGACCAGCAGCAGTTCGTGGCGGCGCAATCCTTGACGGCGGCTTAGCAGCGATGCTTTCCTAGGTTTTCCTTGCTGAATCCTAGCCGCCACTCTTATCGACGGTTTAGATCAGTCCCAAAGATCTAGGGACGGCTATGATTGAAAGAATCTGAACAAAAACTTAAACCAAGTTGCCCTTCAAATCGCCTCAGAGCGCTCTCCATCGATCTCATTTTTTTTCTAAATTATTTTAAAGGAACACAAAAATAATAAATTGGAAATTCTACTTTTGAGCTTGTACCCATTGGCAATTATTATCTCATCTATTTTTCTTATAATAGCAAAAAAAAAAAAAAAAAAATCCATGATAAGTTTAATAAATAAATAAACAAATAATGCATGTTGCACCTTCCTCTTTTTTTTTTTTCCTTTTTTTCCCTCTCTTTTTTCAATAAAACTACTTTAGTTTAGTTAACACTCCAGAAAATTTACCACCAAGTAGGGTTAAACTACTCCAACTCTCTTTTTACAATTTTCTTAACAGTACTTAATTACTCCCAATATTTAACCCAAAGTTTCATTGTCAACCAAGTCAGAAATATTGAAATATTGTTCTTTGAATCTTTTGATCTCCAGTCTCTTTAAGAACGAGTTCATTGAATGGAATAACATTTTGGCGACAAAGATTGAATGTTCCCTAAAGCTAAACAGTTCTATTGGCCCAAAAGCATTGCATTTGCTAATCTTCGCTTTCAACTCCTTTCAAGTATCATCACTCGTGCTCAAGAGTCAAAAGACTTTATATTTTTTTCTCTTTTTTTTTTACTTGCTACTTTGAAAGTTTTTGAGCACTTTATACTCAACTCAATTTTAGTGTCCTTGACCTAACCATTGTGATATTGCAGCCTGCTCAATCTCTCAACCATTACTGATGTATTTTATATGCTTGTATATTTCCGAGTTGTGCATCTTCATGCATATCAAGGGCTGTAGTTTTTTGTGCGAGGAGACAGTAGGTCGTGAGGCTGATCTTGTACGTAAAACATATGGGAGATTAGAATTTCTCTACTATAATCAAATCCTCATGATTGAAACTTAAGAAAAGATTGAAAATTACACAATGTTTGAGCTGATCAAAACTGACCATAATTAGGATACGACTTTAACTTTTAACCTTCTTTTGACCTTTTTCAATTTTCAACCAGTTAAAAATTCTTGCACAAAAACAGAGGTTATAACATGTAGAAAGGTCAAAGCAGCAACAAATCAAGATAATTTACTATCAAGAAAACGTGAGTTAATGCATCTAGCTAATTTAGAGCATCTCTAATGGAGCTCAATCACAAGCTTAAAAAAACCCAAAGTTCAATGGGTTTGAGCTTTCAGTCCAAACTATTGAAGAAAATGGTATGCCCCGGAAGGATTTGGCCAGAGCTAGCACACTAAAGGGAGTCTATTTGTAACACCACCATTTTCACTAAGGGACATCACCACCTTCAAAAAATTTACACCCGACTAAGTTACACTGCCATTAAATAGTGTAACTCTATTTTTATTTTTTTCTCCGTTCCTTTTTTCTCTCCCTCTGCGTTGTTTTCTTCTATATATTGGAGAAACATGTAACAATAGCAGCTTGAAGAAGCAAAGCAACAACATCTCCTATAACACCCTTGTTTGAGCGGGCTTTGAGATTGCCAGTTCCTTGTGTGGACATGCTTAGAGATTGGTTGGATACCTTGTGTGTGCATGCTCTAAAGCTGACAGGCTACCAAGAGGGATTATAGTCTCACATCGCCTGAATAAGGGAAAGAAATGTGTTACTTATGAGCAATGTTGGATTCCATTGGTATAACGTGTTTTAAAGTCGTGCGAGCCTTGGGCCAAAAGCGAACAATATTGTACCAGTACCATGTGGATTGGGTCATTACATAATAGTATCAGAGTCGGACTCAACCAGAAGTGTGCCAACAAGGATGTTGGGCTCGTTAAGGGAGGTGACGTGTAACACCCTTGTGTGAATGGGCTCTAAGACTGACAGTTCCTAGTGTGTGCGGGCTCTAAGGCTAGCAGACTACCTTGTGTGGGCCGATTCAGATGTTGGCAGACTACCAAGGGTGATTATAGTCTCACGTCGCCTGAGTATAGGAAAGGGATTCACTATTTATGTGCGAGGTGGGATTCACTACTTATGTGCGAGGTAGGATCCCTTTGGTATAACGCATTTTAAAGTCGTGCGGACATTGGGCCCAAAGCAGACAATAATGTACCATTGTCTCCCCCTTCTTCTCTTAACAGAACAATGTCACTCCCATGGTCTCTTATCCTTCTCAGCGTAACAAAGTAGCAACACCCCGTGGTCTCCAACATTGTGATGGTGGGGTTGCCTTCGCCGCCCCCTCTTGCTTCCCTTCTATCCTTCTTCTACCTCTCATGAAACACCCTTCCCATGTTGCAACCATTCCCATGTTCGAAAAATGAAAACATGATAGTGTTCCTGAAAGTCAGGACAGATTTACTCAAATTGGTCGAAAATCAGGAACACTATTCCGTTTTCATTTTTCGAACATATTTGCGCGACTTTAGTAAAATGAGCAAGTTAACATTTTCAAGTGATTCAAGTTGTGTTTATAAGATAACTCATAATACTACAATTTTTGTATTTTGATGAGCTTAAGAATCGGTCTCAATTGAAGGTTTAAATTAGTCAAAAGTTATTTTGTTGCATTTTTTTGTTTTGAATTTGAGTTTCTCTGCTATGTTAAGTTATGCGTATTTATTGAGTTTGAGTTTAAGGGTTTCGACTTTAAAGGGATTTTGAAAGTTTTCGAAGGAGAGGGAGGAGATTTGAGTGTGAGGAGAGTTTTGAAATAGGAGATCTCGAATGGGGGAGAGAGAAACCATTGCCTTGTCAATTTGAATGGTGAGGGAATAAATTTGGATGACTTTTATTTATATAGGTGGTGTGAGAAAGTTAAAAAAAAAAAAAAAAAATTCTATGATGATGTGAGAAAAAAGATAAAATGATGCGAGATAATCGTTACGTGGACAAAATAGTTTTGTATGACTAACTTAAAGTACCTTTTTTTTTAACAATTTTGTTGAATGATCCGTTGAAGTATACCAGCCCACAGCCTCACTTTTACTTGTCCCTGTGCTTGACACATCCCTTAACAACTAGGGGAGGATCTGACATTTTTTCTTTTTCTTTTGCAATAATTGGTTCCTAGTTACTAATTCAACCATGATGAAATACTATTGATTGTACCATCTAAGATTGTCTAAGGGAAAAATATTGCGAACCCAATATATATCTCACATAAAATTATCTTCAGGCTTAACTCAAAATGCCTCGCAGCATCCATCCCAAATTTTCAAGCAATTAGCAAGGTTCAAGTAACATAAAAGTGGGCTTGTCTAATTGGCGAGGCAACGGGCGAGAGAGGGGGTAGAACCTTCCATTTTTCTCTAGATGTGTGTACTGAGCATCTCAAAGGGAATGGAAGGGGTGGCCCTCCCTCACCCATTTCCTCGCCAATTAGAATTCCCCCATAAAAGTTGATGTGGCAATTTATTTTCTTATGATCTATATATCCACGTTCGGCAACTACTATGGCAAAAAATTCTTCATTTCACTAACCCATTACCTTCATCTACTAATTAACAAGGACAACTTGACGTGGACAATCATAAACGAATTACCAACTAGGCGCATATTATATACACCCACACGTTTTTTCCATATCACTAGTCGATAAAAAAACAAATCATCACTATATGGAACCTCGGAGAATAACCAAACGCTGCAGATAAAATGTGGGAGTGTGCATAGCACTTGCTTTAGTTGCATCACATCGTTAAAATCAAAATTTTAATTTGTTAACAATCATATAAGTAGCATTATTATAATCATGTTTGTACCTGATTTATGTATGATCCACCTGCATGATATAACATTATCAAAATTAAACAAAGTCCTAAAAAAGCCGATAAACCGACAAAATTCGATGACGAAGAACTGAGATTATTTATTATTAACATCATATTTATAGACCTAATCACAACCGATTCGCTTGACTCAGAACACGAACTCGCTAGTCAGAGGAGGAAAAGCATCAAACCACGCCTCCAAGTCAGACTCAGTTCCCGATCCAGCTCCAACATTCTTGACCGATGCATCCGACTCCGGCTCCAGACCGAGAAACGACTCCAGGCTTGAGATCTGATCCTTGAACTCCTCACAGCCATTTGATGGTGCCTCGAGATCATAAACATCCTTCTTGTGAGGTAATTCCATCATTGGTGGCTCCATGGACTGAGTCACCATGGGTTGGGACGGGTTGTAACTAGGTTGAGTCAAATGACTCATCAGAGTCATCCGAGTCGGCTGAGTCATTTGAGTCGGATCGTACGGATCGATGTATTCAGGAAAAGCCCATTTTGTCGGGGGAAATGTTGCACCAACTTGTGGCATGGGTGGTGAAAGTGGTGGTTGTGGTGGTGGTGGTGGTGGTGCAAATTCAGGGAAGTTCAGCTTAGCCTTGTTGCCGCGGATGCGCTTCGCTGCAGTGTCATAAGCACGGGCAGCTTCTTCAGGTGAGTTGAATGTTCCTAGCCAAACACGGGCACCTTGACGAGGGTCGCGAATCTCAGCAGCCCATTTGCCCCATGGACGCTGGCGGATGCCACGGAAAACATTCTTTCTTGCTCGGCTACCTTCATGATTCTTCTCCTCGCTTTCACTTTCGTCCCTGGTTCGCTTCTTCAGGTTCTTCTCAGGACTAGCTGGCTATAAAATCACAAAACCCAAATTCAAAACATAAAAATTAATTAATGTAACTCAATTAACAAACATGTCAAGAAACCAACCCTGTTATCGAACTCAGCCTTGAAAGTTTGATTCCTGCGTTGCGACTTCAACTTCAAGCGGGCGGAGATCCTGTCAAATTTCTCCAACAGCTCCTGCGTGGACATGTCCCCGTCGATGATAAGGTCCTTGAGGATACCTCCTCCACACATCTTGTTCAGTTTCAGAGAGAAAGAAAAGAGAAGAAAAAACACAGTAGCCGGGAAGAAAAAAGAACCAACTCTTGAGGGGGTTTTTATAGAGTAAATTGTATGAAGATGGAAAATCTAAACCGTTGATGTGGATTTTGGAACGAATTACATCCGTTGGATATTAAAGGTTATGTGGTATCAGCTGTTGTAAGGAATGAGGCGTGTGGTTCCAAAATTTAACGGCCAGGGGAGAGAAAAAGCCGGAGGGGGGCATTTGTCACCTGGAGTGGTCTACTTACCAAATAACCCTAATGAAAAATTAAATTTCTAAAATGCCCTTCAGCCTCGACGCGTGGCATCGACATTCTTAGCAATTTGGAATACGGGCAAAAGTTCAAGAAACTAATTTCACTACTATTCAAAATAATTTGGTGAAAAGCTCGATACACGTTAAACCAGTTTGTTATACGTTACAACAGCTTTCAGTAAACGTTAATATTGGCCGGTATGCCAGTCAGTCGGTCCAGTTCATAACGCTGCTGGCATACTAGTCGTTCATAACGCCTACATTAGGTATGAGATTAAAAATTCGACAAAGATGTAAATAAATGAATTAAATTTAGTTTGTTATATTATCTTGTGTGTTCTAAGATTTTTTTTTTCTCTATGTAACCCTACTTTTGTCAAAGACTTGTTTTAGAGAAAATTTAATTGGTCAAACATTTAATTTACATTTAAAAGTCGAATATACATGAAATATGCTTTAGTAAAAGAAATTTTTTTTAATAATTTTGGTCAATATTTGTCGAGCTTTAAACGTTTGAGCCAAATGAATGTACACTAAATATGTTTTAATTTTGAACAATTTGGTCAATATTTGACGAGCATTAAACATTTGGTCAATCGGCTGGTAAACTTTACTACGCCTGCAGTCAAAATGTTGTGAACAAATTTTTTTAAAGAAATGTCATGTTATATTGTCGAGTGTTTATTTATTAGAGTCAATAATAAGTGGCCCAACTGGTAATTACATTTATTTGAATCGTCAGTTGGGATGATGGTGTTGTTCTAGAAAGGCGTCTAACCTAAGATGTTTTTGATACATAACTATCTTCATTTACGAACTTGGGGTTCGGGGCAGAGTGCCTTAATATGGGGGTCGAATTGCCCAATTAACTAGCGGGGATGGACACAATGCCATAAACGGAGTGAAGTTGCCAAGCTCCAAGGGTAGCACCTTAAAATATTTCTAATTTGATTTTCTTTTAAAAACAGGAAAGTGATCCTTATTATGAGAAGGTTTTCCTTGTTTGGTTTGAAATTGTTTAGCCTATTTATAATGTCTTTACATGTAGGTTTAGGTATCCAAGAATTAGAGCTTGTTAAGCATCCTCGAGATTTTTTCCCCAAAGAGTGTAGGTGACTAATTTATAACTAATTAGCTAGCTCAATTTTACTTATAAAAAAATAGAGTTTGTTAAGCAGCTTTGAGAGTTTGTTCTAGAATGTAGGAAACTAATTTATAACTAGTTAACTACATCTAAATTTTACCTAGGCCTTTGAGACAAAACTCCACGCCATTTGGATGACTGAGATAAGAACAAAACTGGTATAATGAAGGCTTCGAGAACGAATCTGGTTGTGACATATGATAGTTGAGATGTCAAGGCTTGTGAATGAAAGTTGCTTATTTCTTGTTGTGAGTCAAGATGTCGTTTAGATACTATGAGTTTTTGTCGATGTTGTAGGAACAAAAATTTCAGTTCAATCATCCTTAACTGGTATTGGAGGAACATATAGACTGGTTTGGTTTTGGCTAACTCGTTGTTGGTGCTCGGGTTTAGTCTTTAATCTTAAGCTAGCTAAATACATAACCCTAGTAAACACAACGATCAAGGATGTGGTTAGGTTGGCAATGGAGCGGATTTGGGCAAATCCATCTCCCCCCGCCCCCCCCCCCCCCCGGCCAGGGATCGCAGATCCCTGAATTCTCCCCGCTTATCCATTTATGTCTGTGATTTTGCTGGTGGATGGTGGTTCCCACCTCGCCCAACGATTTTTGGGACAATCAATAGTGAAAAGAACGAAACCCTAAATTATGAAACAAAATCAAATGAGATTAAAATCAAAAGGAATTGAACAAAATCTTGAATTGGAATGACCAGACCCCACTGGGGCAATTCAAGGGTTGGGCGGACCAGTTTGAGCCAATGGTCGGGCGGAGAAATCAGCATAATGTCGTCGATGAGGCTATAATCGAATAGCCAATTAGAGTTCTCCGAGGAGAGAGTGAGAGACAAAGACACACAGCTACCACCAAAGGTTCAATTTTCCCACTTCTATGGAAACAAAGTGACGAACAACTTTTCATTCTTCATTCACTATTTTCCCTTCCAAATCTTTACTATCGAACAACTTCAGACTTCAAATCATATTGAAGAGTTCAGATCGATGGGTGAGAGTTCTGAAATCCTAAGAGTTTGGCGCAGAAGAGGAAGAAAAGACTGAGATGCGGATGAGAAAGTGGCTGAGTGAGAAAGAGATCGATGGTGGCTTAGGTTTTTTTCTTTTTTCTTTTTAAGGGTTAAAAACATTTCCGAAATCTATTTAGGCAAATCCAAAACCACCCCATTCAGTGCAGAAATCTGTGAAAATTCGCCCCACTGTCATTCCTAGACGTGGTAAAGTGATGTGAATATCAATGATCTAATAGATGAGTGTGCAATTGGTATCAAAACTTGGTAGGATCCCACATAAAATGGATATGCAGGGGCAGATCTAAAAATTTACGCTTGGGGCCAAGCATCAATTTAGAAAGTTGCAGTGAAACTTATACAATGGTTTATCATAAGTCCAATGAAGGTAATCTAGGTGAATTTGGTGGATAATTTAATTAGGATAATCTTATTAATTAACTTTTTCTGAGTATAAAAAAACTTGTTAAGCAGTCATATTATAATTTTTATTAGGATCATATTAATTGGTCTGTTTGTTAGTTAAACCAAAATATTAAAGAAAACAAATATATGTTGCAAAATTTTTAAACAAAAGAAATGAAATACAAATGTATCAGAAGAATAAGTATCTTTGGAAAATAAGTTTAATTTTGGAGTAAGTCTAGCCAACCACGTTCAGGCTTTTTTTGGTTTTTTTTTATACTTTTTATCTCTTTTCTTTAAAACACAATCACAAACACCATTTATAGAAGGGGTGAAATTGTAAAAATGGCCAAAAAATATCCAAAAGAGACCAGCAAATAAGGCTGGCTAGAATTGTTGTAATTTTGAGAGCAAGAGAACACTATGTGCTTAGCTAAGTGCAAGAGTTTTAGCTTGTGGGTGTTTAAACAATAAGTCATCCCGGTAAGGAGCAAATCCCTCACATGTGACACTCGTAATTGTGTTTACTGATGCGTCCAAATCTCGTCTTCCTGTGAGTGTGAAAATGCGATCATGAAGGCATAACTATTTAAAACACAACCACAAACACCACTTATAGAAGGGGTGAAATTGTAAAAAATGCAAAAAATGTCCAAAAGAGACAAACAAATAAGGCTGGCTAGAATTGTTGTTAATTTTGATAGCAAGAGAACACTATGTGCTTAGCTAAGTGCAAGAGTTTTAGCTTGTGGGTGTTTAAACAATAAGTCATCCTGGTGAGGAGCAAATCCCTCACATGTGACACTCGTAATTGTGTTTACTGATGCGTTCAAATCCCGTCTTCCTGTGAGTGTGAAAATGCGATCGTTGAGGCGTAACTACTTCCACGACTCTTTTCTTACGCAACGTTCTTTTTCTTTATGAGAGAACTCGTGTGGGCCTAGATTTGGGTTTTAATTACGTCTTCCTTCAATGGGTCATGTTTGGGCCTTTATGATCGGCTTTGCCTTCTTAGGTTTTACGAGCTGGCCCAGTAGATGGGACGCCGAATCCTTGTGATGGATGTTTCCTGCCACGTATATACTTGTGGTGATGGTCTATTTTGATGTATCATCACTTATAATTTCCAACATCATAATAGTGAAAATCTATACTTTAAATAATATTTTTCTAAGACTTTCTATTGCATATGAGACGCAACCAAGACAACATCATGCAAGGATTGTGATTTCATTTTTTGAGTTAATTTTGGTTCCCTGATTTTAAGAAATACTTGTAAAATATTTAGTTTTGTATAGAAAAAAATGTAAAAAGTTATATTGTATCAAATTTAACACCATAGTTAAGGATTTAAAACTCTTAAATACTAAATAAAAAATCTCACATAATTTATAGTATTATACTGACTACATATTACATAAGAATAACTCAAATAACAAACTTTTGATATTCAAAAAAATCTTATAGCAGGTTAAAATATATAGAGACTGAAATATTTCTTTCTCAAGAGAATTCCCAGAGAAAAATAAATATTTTGATAACTTCAAAATAGTAAAAATATTTTTTGAAATTTTGACATATTTTAAGAAATCACATTCCTGGCATCATCTACATCATCACGAGTCAAGGTTTGAGTCCCTGCCCCCATCTCACATATCAAACTCCCTTGCCAAATGGGTGACTGCCTCTCCTATTTTTAGCATTTGGTCTACTAAAAATGTTATGCAATCGACACTTGACCAGGGATGCTATTACTTGTTTATTCTGATTTGAGCTCATCCTAAATCTTATATGTCAAATCCGAGTCGAATTTGGGAAAAAGTTTGACTCAATATCTACAGCATTTTATGTGAAATTCTGATTTGAGCGTTGTATGTCTTTATGTGCAATAACAAGATGTTAACAATTCAAATAATCTTGTAAGTTGATTACAACGATTTCTAAACCATATTAACCACTAATTGACTTAGTAATCCTACATGCTTATATCTCTTAAACTACATTTGTTAACCACTAATTGACTTTAGCAATCCTACATGCTTACAACTCTTAAACTACATTTGTTTGTATTCTAATTCTTTTATCACTATTATATATATATATATATATATATATATTGCAATTCATAATGGTGTTTTACTATTTATTGTTGACGGGAGCAAAGTCAAATCGAAAGGATTAGAAATAAAAGATGGTCAGGATTGAAAGTTGAGAAATGTATTGAATTTGAGGGTTGAGATTCATTTCTTATGATGACATATTTGTAAATATAAAATATGTAGAAGGGAAAAATAATGAATTTTTTTTTGAAAACAATTGGTGGAATGTACATGGCGAAGAGAGAAAATATTGTGTTTTCCTTTTAGCAAAATAAAAATTATCATAACTATCTACATCATTGTCGGATCTTGATAAACTTAGTATCGTTGAAATGCATTTTTGAAGATCTTTCGAACAAAATCAATGATCAATATAAGGGCCAAAATATTAAAAATGTATATTTCATAATTAAAAAATATATATAATGTATTACACGTCTTTAATATTTTTCAATATTTTTAAAAGAAGTGAGTCAAGTCGATCATACCAGAAAAAATGAGTCGGGCATCTTAATGCAAATTTAAACAAAAATCTTAAATTTCATGTTTTGGCAAATTCAAAGATTTGGAGAGAACTCATTCTCGGCATTTAAAATTTCCCCCCAACTGATTCAAATTTGACTGAACGGGCTTACACTTATAATTGGCTTACACTTCAATACTGGTTGAAAGCGAAAATGATGATAGTGACGGAGATGCTCAGTACAAAATAATTAGCAAAAATAAAATCATGTGGAGTGCCAACGACACAGGACACATACTCTAGTATATATATAAGTGAGGCTAAGAAAATAGGTTTTGCAATCAGGTTTTGCGACTAAAATGATATGGCATCAAATGAGTTTTACAACCTCAAGATACACATAAATATTTTAAATTTTTCATCATTTTTTCAATATCACGACACGTCACTCTGATTACAAAAACCTAATTTTTCTAGTATTTTTGTATATATAAATGGTGAACTATATTTTGTCTTAAAAGACGATCAATATGTGGTAAAAACTCGAAATTTCTCTTAATACTTGCTCAAGTCCAAAATAATGTTGCCAATAACTCGAAAATGGGGACCAAGTGAGGCCATGGTTTTCCTGAAATATGAAGCATGGAATAGGGTTTGTGTTTGCAGAAAGGAAAGAATGATGAAATAGAAAAGAGTAATTCTAGATGTCGAGGGTTTGGGCGAGGTTTTGGGCGAGGGAAGTGCGTCGCACGCGAGCAGCTGACGTGGCTCAAAAAAAAAAAAAAAAAGTTTTGCGAGGGAAATGAAAAATTTGGGCGAGAAGAAGGAGGGAATGGGGAGAGTAAGTTCATACCTCCCTCTCCCTCTCCCCATTTTCATTCTCAAGCAGACCTCCCTCTCCCTCTCCCCATTCTCCCGAAGCTCTCCCTCTCCCCCAATGAAGCTCTCCCTCTCCCCCAATGAAGCTCTCCGTCTCCACCCTCTCCCCATCATCGACTCAAACGAAGCCAAAGAAGAAGAAAGAGAAGAAGCTCTCCTCGTCCCTTCCCTGTCGTAGGCCAGAGAAGAAGAAGGAGCTCACCCTCGTCCCTTCCCTCTCGCAAAAGCTAAGGTAAGTCTCCCCTTCATTTCTAGATCTAGGGTTTTTAGATTTAGGGTTTCTTGTTTTTAGATCTAGGTTATGACCAGGTTGGTTAAGCTTGCACTTCTTCTTTAGGTTGGTTGTTTTTAGATTTGCACTTCTTCTTTTGTAGTTTTTGCTGATGTTCTGTCTTGTTTTGTAGAGTCGATTGCAAAATGAAGGCACCCAATTTTTCAATCAATCCCTCGATAATGCCTAACCCAGCCGTCTTTGAAGCATCTGAGGCCCATGGTGAAGACGAAACCAGGAGTGAAGAAGGACTTGGAGTTCTACACCATCCACGAAACCAGCAAGACCGTGAAAGGTAACATTTTTTTTTGAGCTTCCTAATTTTGCATGTTGTTTGTTTGATGAAATGACAGAGTGATGAGTTTTTTTGAATAATTTGTGAAATTTGGTGGTTTTGAAGTTAGTATGAATGTTTCAAGTTGCTTAGGATGGACTTAGTCTGAAGATTTCAAGTTGCTTATACTTATTGTCCATGCTTAGGATGGACTTAGTTCATTAACTTATTGTCCATGCTTAGGATGGACTTAGTTCATTAACTTATTGTCCACTGCCACTACTTATACTATCACTATTCTGCAATCTAGTGTGTAGTGAGTGAGGGTAAGGAAAATGAGGATCTCAAGTTGCTTAAGGTTTAGTGCAATTATGGGGCAAATAAATTTTTGATGAAATTGTATGTAAGTTTGTTGTTGTGATATTGAGCAAGTTTTTGAGTTTCAAATATGTTTGTGATATTGAGCAAGTTCTGAATTGGAGACCCCATTTTGGGTCAAGAAGTAGGAGTCTTAGTGATCTAGTGCTTGCAATGGAGACCCCCTTTTGCAGATTCTTTAGTTTAGTAGTATGAATTTTGGTCTTCATTTCTTTAGTTATATCACATTCAGCTTTTTTTGAGTTTCTTAATTTTGCATGTTGTTTGTTTGATGAAATGACAGAGTGATGATTTTTTTTGAATAATTTGTGAAATTTGGTGGTTATGAAGTTAGTATGAAGATTTCAAATTGCTTAGGATGGACTTAGTCTGAAGAAATGTCAAAAATGTTAGCATTTAGAGAGTAGTTGTTAGTTAATGTTAGCATTTCAATATTCGGGGTAGACAGCCTTTGTCCAACCCAACAACTAGTTGTTTTGAAGCTGAAATGAGGCCATCCAACCTAAAAACTTCTACATTCTGGCATTTTTCTATTGGAGCAAATTCTTATCCTCCATACATCCAAGTTATACCTGTTGTTGTTAGTTAGGCTCTACTGCTAATGTTAATTAACCCAACAGAGCTGATACCTTTGGTTGAGGAGATCGCATTTAGTCATCAATCCCAACATTTATATGCAAACTACCTCTATCAACTTTGCAATCACTATCTTCATGACATGCTTTTAGTTATTTCATAATCTTTAGTTCAATTTCTATGACTTTAGGATCTTCCTCTTCTTTATATTGGATGTTTTTGAAACTCATTGAGCAATTTGGTGTTGTTGAAAAGGTGAGGAAAGAGATACAAAAATGCTACAAACTGATACACAGGCTTGGAAGAGGGGCCATCTACCTTGCTAGAGTCAATGCATAAATGTTGCTTGCCTTCAGGCGTGCCAAGTGAATCTTATAGTGCTTATGACAAAAGCTTGGTCCACAAGATTTTTGGTGGACGTCTCAGGAGTCAAGTAAGTCTTATAGCACCAGATGAATCAAATGAATCAGGATGAAGTTCCATCCACATCTCCTAATGCTATTATTCTTGGACGTTTTCTGGTTACTTCTCAGGTTAAATGCATGCAGTGTTCCTATTGTTCTAATAAATTACCCAATGTAGTCATTAATTTGAAAGCCATATGCATAAATCATGGTGTGCTCCCATTACGTTATGATTTTATGCAAGTAGGGTATATTGTCTAAAATTCTAAATACAGATATTAGTCAAGTTTGTGGGCACTGTATGTGTGGCTAAAATCAATTTTCTCAATCAAGTTACTGATTTCATAACAAATTTTGTTGAGGACAGCACTGAAAAAGTTTATTGTTATATGTTTGCTGAGCCGAGCTTTATTTGGAACAAATCATTTTTGCAGGTACACCACAGGCTCTTCTGCAGAGCTGCCTCACCTTTGGAGCCTTCTCTTTCTTCATGGACGGGATGAACAAGCAGCGACCAGCACTCGCTTACCCATCTGCAACAAGCAGCAGAACGAAATCATTCAACGTCCTGCCCTTTGCACTCCCACTGCCAGATCACCTCACAAGGGACTTTTCTGCCTTTTGCCAATCACATCAAAGCTAAAAAAGCGATCTCCTCCAATCAGTCATTGAAATTTCATTCATCAAGCTGCTTCTTGAAATTCTCCAGAGTGAACTTGTAGCTTTAGTGTTCTGGGTTATGTAAATTTCTGGAGGAGCAATTTTGGGAACCTTTTTTTTTCTGCATAGTAGATAATGGAACTGCACAAGGATGTTTTTCATTTGTTGCAATAGATGCCTTTTTAATTGAAGATTCATTTTTCATTGGAAATCCGTTCAACAGATAATTGTAGAGTCATGTTACCTTCTCTAGTTTATATAAGATACAGAGAGGTTTTCATTTAGACTCTATGGAAGCTACAGGTTTGTAGAGATTACTTATGGCTTGTTCTCCCTGAATATTGGAGCGGGCCCTTTGCGAGTTTGAATGAAAGTAACTCACTGTAAGGCTTCATAAATACACCTGCATGTCCATCTTCTCAATGTGGATGGTTGACATGTGCCATCGTAAATTCAGTAACCTACCTCCAGTTTATTATGATTCCAAAGAAAACTGTAGTGAACACAAAGTTAGTCAACATCCAACAATATCCCTAGGTGACAAAAACTCGAACATGAGGGATTGCGTGAAATGGTGGCAGGCAACAATGTGATTTTCGCATTTGTGATTTGTAGCATTTTGCAAAGCTGCAATTTCATATGACATTTTTTGTTCACAATTTACAAAGCTGCAATTTCCTATAATCTTATTTCAAATCTTTAGATTTATTTTCCAGTTTCCCAATCCATTCGCTATCATTGCCAAGTGCAGAGAGAGAGCTTCTAGTGACACCAAAAGTTAAATTTCCAATAAACTTTCAAGTTCATTCAATGGTGAAAACAGAATAATTGGATGTAATCCATTCGGTGAGAAATACATATTTATAGCAAGATATTTGGCAGTCAAGTACATGGCCTAGTTCTACACTCGCTCCCGAGTGCAGCTTCATGTTTTCTTTCACGTAGATGAATATTATAGAACACTGCCGAGTACTCCAAAGCATCATCATTTCCATTGTAGACCTTCCACAGTGATGCTACCTCCCCTTTAGAGACAATACCCCAATCCTCACAATCATCAAGGAAAGCCAGTAACTTTGAATAGAACGAGTCATAGTTCATCACAATGAAGGGTATAGGTAGTTTCGATCCAATCCTTTCTAGTTGAATCAGAGCAAGAATCTCAAACATCTCATCTAGAGTGCCAATGCCACTCGGTCGGGCAATTATCGCAGTCCTGTCACCCACAGTAGCCCTCACTGCAGCATCGACCAAGCCATGTTTCCTTGCAGAGAAAAACCTGTGCTTTGAGAGCAGATTATAAGGATCAATGTTTTTACCCTTTTGTCAGTGAGTTTTATACTTCACTGTCATGAACACTTACATTTCTTACGATAGTATAAGGAAATACTTAAATACATAACAAATATTTCTGAAATAGGACAGAAAAAGTCTAGGATGAATAAATGATAACAGGAAGCTAATTACCTGCATGTAAGGCAAGTTTCAGAAGGCAGATATGGATGGAAGTTCATGCTCGTCCATTCGTTGGCTTCTTTACCTATCTTGAACCCACCAACTGACTTGTTTGCTTGCAAAGCACCTTTAGTTGCAGCATCCATGAGACCTGGACCAACTCCCGTCCATGTGGTGCAATCCAAAAGGTTTGAAATCTATAACAAGGACTGCACATAAAATCTTGTAACACATTTCTATCTGTATGTTAATGTGATAAATCATAGTTGTCGAGATACATACTTGCATCTGAAATGTTCATTGATTTTTGGGTCTGAATTTAATTAGTCAAAGCAATCAACTTAGGAATACGAGGGAGAGTACATCATGAAGTTATAAAACTCCAAGCTGTTCAAAGTAACAGCATAGAAGGTAATTCCAGATATCCATATCTTAGAAATAATTTATGACACGATTAAAGACCTCATTAGCAAATCCTGAAAATTGATCATATAACAACCATGAAGTTATATAACTCTTGAACAAGCTTGCAGGCTTAGAAAGTCTGGCCAGAGGTGATAATTTCTCAAATTCTAGTCCATGGGCAGACTGGAAGAGAGTCAGGCCAAACCATCCAAGCGCAGGCTCGGCCACAAGGCAAAAGTTGCTTGCAAAGATTAGCAGAATATCAATTCACACATAGGTTTCCTGAAAAATGTTCACAAAGAATGTCCATACATTCAAGGGAACATTATAAGATAATGTCTGTAAACTAAATGAAATGAAAATATACCAAATGATATGGATTCAATAAAATGTAATCATCTTCTTGACCTGACTCGCCATCTTTCCCACTGCAAAATAAAATAACAAAAAGTAGAAGTTAAATTGGGATTAGCTATTAACTAAAATTAGTAAGAAAAATATTTGACGTGTGAATAAAAAATGCACAAAAGATGGATCAAACAAAATAGTGAACTTGATTTAATATGAAAATTTAAAGAATACTCCTTTAAAAATGCACAAGACATCCCCTGTTAAGTTGATAACTCAGGGCTCCACGCATGCATTACCTTTTAAATCATGCATTCAGTCAACCAGAGACTCCATCTTTTCAGACTTTCTGACTTTTACAAAATAAGAGTTCACAACAAAATATGCAAAATGGATGCCAAATCAAACAGTCACTTACTACTAACATGTGATGATCATGTTTCAGTCAGATACTTGCAATCTAGCTCGACGACTGGGGGAAAAATATTGAAATTGAGTAACATTTTATTTTATTTATTTTGAAGGTTCAGAACTATTGATATACCAAAAAGGATACAACAAAACCAGACAGGACAGAAAAAACATTAAAAAAAAAAAAAATTAAATTAAATAAAAGCAAAATACATCAAAAAGACAACACAAACTAGACCCACCTTCATAATCACTCACCAAAGGAGAGTACCCGACCCAAAATGTGAACAAATGTCAAGAGTTGTCCCCAATAAACCAAAGGAGAGTACCCGACACCAAATTGCTCAATGAGTTTCAAAAACATCCAATATAAAGAAGAGGAAGATCCTAAAGTCATAGAAATTGAACTAAAGATTATGAAATAACTAAAAGCATGGACAATAAGTATAAGCAACTTGAAATCTTCAGACTAAGTCCATCCTAAGCAACTTGAAACATTCATACTAACTTCAAAACCACCAAATTTCACAAATTATTCAAAAAAACTCATCACTCTGTCATTTCATCAAACAAACAACATGCAAAATTAGGAAGCTCAAAAAAAAATGTTACCTTTCACGGTCTTGCTGGTTTCGTGGATGGTGTAGAACTCCAAGTCCTTCTTCACTCCTGGTTTCGTCTTCACCATGGGCCTCAGATGCTTCAAAGACGGCTGGGTTAGGCATTATCGAGGAATTGATTGAAAAATTGGGTGCCTTCATTTTGCAATCGACTCTACAAAACAAGACAGAACATCAGCAAAAACTACAAAAGAAGAAGTGCAAATCTAAAAACAACCAACCTAAAGAAGAAGTGCAAGCTTAACCAACCTGGTCATAACCTAGATCTAAAAACAAGAAACCCTAAATCTAAAAACCCTAGATCTAGAAATGAAGGGGAGACTTACCTTAGCTTTTGCGAGAGGGAAGGGACGAGGGTGAGCTCCTTCTTCTTCTCTGGCCTACGACAGGGAAGGGACGAGGAGAGCTTCTTCTCTTTCTTCTTCTTTGGCTTCGTTTGAGTCGATGATGGGGAGAGGGTGGAGACGGAGAGCTTCATTGGGGGAGAGGGAGAGCTTCGGGAGAATGGGGAGAGGGAGAGGGAGGTCTGCTTGAGAATGAAAATGGGGAGAGGGAGAGGGAGGTATGAGCTTACTCTCCCCATTCCCTCCTTCTTCTCGCCCAAATTTTTCATTTCCCTCGCAAAACTTTTTTTTTTTTTTTTGAGCCACGTCAGCTGCTCGCGTGCGACGCACTTCCCTCGCCCAAAACCTCGCCCAAACCCTCGACATCTAGAATTACTCAATAGAAAAACAGGACTTTAAGGAAGCAGCCAGATGAGAAAGATAAAGTGGGGACTTTCTGTTAGTGTCTCCTCATTGGTTGCATGGCATCTTCCTATGAAACCAACTCCTCACTGTCATCCAACCTGACCCTATGAAGTATGTATGCCAGATTGGACTGTTTAACTATTGTGTCATTTTTCAATCATCTTCTATGGAAAAATACAACTCTTCTGGCTAGACTGTATATATATATATAATTGATGTCACACTTTATATCCGTACTTTATTAGCATCCATCCACATTCGTTGAACACCGATAATTTGGACTAGTACACAATCTGTGGTGGCCTATGCATAATTTACTTTGGCAGGGTTTCGACTTTTTCCTGCGCCCAATTTTAGCTTGTTATTCATATTCAAATATGTAAACTTGACTTTCATTTATTTTACAGTATTTTAATGACAATGTTTTTACGGTGTTTGCACATGTTTTTTTCTTTACCAAGTTCGTTTTTCAATGTTGATTAAGAATTGAGATTGTCTACTTTATAGTGTATGGTACAAACTCTTTACAAGAAATTTGATGAGACATTAAACAGTCAATCCGATCACACATGTGGCACAGATTGGTGCTAATTAATTGCAAAGGTCCGGTCTAGTCACTGACAGGCTCAAGTCAAGATCAACTAAAGCCCAAGTTAATTATTGTTCAGTTCGTAAGTCAGATGCCCAAGCACAAATTGCACGAGCCTAATGTGGTGCGAATTTGGGAATTTGGCTCTGAATAATAAGACATGAACACAGACCTCTAGACTATATAGACCCAATGTCCATTTGCGCAACTCTTGGTCCAATCAATAATTTATCACCTAAAGTATAATAAGACCAAACATTTCTATACAAAAAGCACAAAAAATTGAAAAAATATAATCCAATCCTCCTCTCATTCAAAGCTCCTTTCATGCAAATGGCACTCACCCATCTTATGCTACCACACTTTCTCTTATTTTCTTGTATCTCTCCCTCAATGCATCTGCCTGTGATGCCACCTGGTCTTCTGCTGACAAACCAAAACCAAACTTGGAGAAGCCAAAGTTAGGGGATAGGTCTATTGAGCACCTACCAAAACTAAACATTCCAATGCCATATGAACCAAAATCCAAGCTTCAAATCCCAAAAATGGTAGGGAAGGAGGTTTACAAGAAGATTAGTGTGCAAGGGATTGTTTTGTGTCAATTAGGGTCTAAAGTCACCCCACTCGAAGGTAATTGTATATTTATCTTATACATTATAAACTCAATAAGTTTTTCAATAAGAAGATGTATTCGTTCTCAAGTTCTAAATTAGAAATCATTCCGAAGTTCTGTCAAAAGCAAATTTTCAGAAAGCTGCTTAGATAAATTTGAATTTGGTTTCTCTTGTTAATAATGTAAATGGTTTAGTACTCTCATTCTTAATCATTATTTTGGTAATGGTCATTTATATCATAACTTTTTGGTTAAGTCATTCCAACTACTACATCAAATTGGCATATTTGTAACAACTTACAAAAACAGTAACACCTTTGAGCTATTACAATCCACCAAACAATTTCAAGTCAAAACTAAATTTAGTCAACAAAATGAAAAACAGCTACACAAAAAAAATGATATAATAAATTAGATCACCATGAATAACATCACTTGTAATACCATACTATTTATGGTGATATAATTATTGAATCACTTTATTTGTGAGAATGTGTAAAATTGCTTTATGAATTGTTACAGCTCAAAAGTGTTACTGTTTTTTTTATTGTTACAAAAATGTCAATTTGGTGTAGTGAACGCACTTAAACTGTAAATGACTAACTTGAAATCACGAATGTTTTATGTAGGTGTTGTGGCATGACTAGCATGTTTGGCAACTGATGAGAATGGCAATGAATTAGCTCCCTCGTATATCTCGAGTGGCAAGACAGACAAGAAGGGTTATTTCTTTAAATCAGTTGATCTCACTAAGCTGCTCCAACCAAAAACAAAGCTTTTGCACTGCAAAGCATTCTTGGACAGCTCTCCTTCCAACACTTGTTATTTCCCCACAGACATCAACAAGGGATTGAGTGGGTGTAAACTTGAGGCTTTTCACCTTTTGCCCAACAACAAGATGAATTTATACTCATTGAAACCTTTTGTTTTCACCTCAGAGTAAATCTGACAATGAGGTATATTGGACAAATGTTTGAAAAAATTAGTGATGGCAATGGGTTGGGTTTGTGTATTGTAAGATCTCTCTTCTTTTTTTCTTTTCTTTTTTTATGTGTTTGTTAATCTCAACTAGGGGTCAGTATTGATCTTATTTGAAAATTAATAAGTATAAATTAAAATTTTGTGTATTTTTGTTAAATATTTTAAGTTGCTTAACAAAATATTATACAAAATTGGAGATGTTAATTTAAAAAAATTACATGTGCCAACTATGATAGTATGCATTAATACGGTATAAGTATTATTATAAAAGTATTTATCAAAAAGACACAAATACCCTTTGATAATGTTCATATATATTGATTTTGCTTGTAAATATATTTAAAAAATGCCAGATCAGTTGTAAAACAAAAAAAAAAATGTAACAGTATTTTTGTTTAAAAAGGCACAACACCCTTCTCTGATGCGGAAGGATTATGCTACAATACATCCAGCTAGTATTATTACTATTTTTTTCCCTAAAACCAGCGGGGCAACCGAGGTTTTCTTGCCTTTTTGGTTGAAGAATATTACTTAAATCCATGTTGATAGAATGAACCAGATGCTAATGTGCATTTTAATTAAAAAATTTCCTCTAAAGTCTTAACATGAAGAAAATCTTCTAGAGACAAGATTAGACATTGATATAGTTTTATTAGGAGATAAGAAGCAACCTGGGCAGGCTATAACCAATTCCACATAGTTTTATTACTCAGACATGGAGTAACCTGAGCAGGCTATAACCAAAGTCCATGTTTCTAAACTTCACCATGACACTTTAGGGTATGGAGGGCTTGTACATGTCATGGGGTGGGTATGGATAGGTATTTCGAGCATCTACGATGCTAGTCAAGAAAACTGTGTTTATTTATTTATTTATAGTAAACTTTCTAAATATAGAAACCATATATAGGCTGACGAAGCAAGGATTTTCGTCAGTCAACCCTAAAGTAGTAGACGCCATTCTTGTACGGTTATCCGACTTTTGTTCCTCAAAGGACAAAGATTTCCTTCGTTGCTATTGTAGATATCTAAAAGTAGCGGATTGAAAAAAAAAAATTCCATTTTTAGCAATTGCGACAAAAAAAATATATATATTGAAAACTCCCAACAAATGACTGCAAACGTTCTTATCGAAGTATTGACTCTTGAGCAAGGATTTCGCTTTATAAATCTCAATTTTTTATGAATGGAATAATTTAAATCTTAATATACTGAATGAGGAGTTTTTCTACTCTTACTCATTTTCCATACTCAAAACTTGTACTTAATAATGTGACAGCGTATGTAACGCAACATTAAAGATTGAGATATTCATTGTATTGTGATGATGACACAGATGTTGCCACGTCATTGAGCAAATATGTATCACAAACTTGACAAACAATTTTCTCATGTGGCTTCGATGGAAATCCCTTCAAAAGAGTTTTTTTTTTTTTTTTTTTCCGATTCAAATACGAAGATTTTTATTGAAGATAATTAAGAAGAGAAACAAATTACAACCATCCCTATATCAAGGAATGCCAAGACACCATAAAAGTGTCAAAGAACAAATCTTTAAAGAGATTACAAGCCGAACCTTCAAAAGAAACTGATTGCTTTAAAACTAAATAAATAAACTACTTACAAGCCTTCTTCAATCTTTTAAGAAGAAAAAAAAAAACGAAACAAAGATAGTGGTTAGGGCTGAACAAAAAAACAA